>MU839244.1:0-88639 GCA_030685235.1 Copromyces sp. CBS 386.78
ATTTTTATTTTTATTTTTAACTTAGTCGTTTTCGCTGCCCCGGGCCTTAAGGAGTTGCCGGCAGGCAGGGAGTTGCCGGCAGGCAGGGAGTTACCGGCAGGCAAAAAACTTAGTCATTTTCAAAATTCGGTCGCCCAGCTACCTAGAATCCACGGCTAAAAACGCTTCTTTTCGATCTTTCTCAACAACCAAGCATCGGAAAAAGATGTAACCGGTACTAAAAAGACCGCCTAATCGAGGCGATTATTTTGGTGGTCTTTTTATGTTGGTGCATTTCCTAAAAGTGGCTTTCTTTTATTGAAATAGAAAAAGTGTTTCGCATCTCCACCGGGATCCACCCTTCCAGCCAATCAATCGAATGCGAAACACAGTTGCGAAACACAGTGCGAAAAAACGCACAGACGTGCACGGATCAATATGTCGTCCGTGTTTTTTTGCATTCGCAGCGTCTAAACAGAAATACCACGCCGCGCTGCATCGATGGGCCCACGGACCACGACCTTTGGTACGGATTTCCGTAACACCTTTGGTGCCGTGGGCGCTATCTCCTTGCTTGGGTATGGTGTTTCAATAAAATCGTTACTAGCTTTAAAGGGATTGCGGATAATACCGACTTATAATATAACGCTTCGAATAACCGCCTACATATATTAAAAAAATACTCCCCGCTAAAGCTACGCCGAATTTTAAATACTCTAGAAATTATAACCCCGAATAGCATTTACATCTTCGCTAAAAATAAAGAATTAGCCCGCAAACTTAAAAACTTCGTCGATAAATACTCTAAATTATAAGAGGAAGGCAATATAATCGATATCCCTAAAGAAGAAATAATAAAAATCCCTTTAATAGAAGGATAATAAAATTAAAAGATAAATACCCATTTATACCCTTTAAACTATAAAGACTAGGAGATCGTTAATAAAATATTTAATAAATTCTATACGTAGGGTAAATTAGACGATTATTTCGAGGCCACCCCCTTCTTATACCCCGTATTTATTATATAAAAGACTCCGAAAAGAAAATTAAAGGGTCGTCTGGTAATCGATCTTCAATCTTTAAATAAAATTTCTATACTAAATAATTACCTACTACCTCACTAAAAATTTATTATCGGTCGTATAAAAAGTAAATAATTTATTACTATTATCGACGCCATTTCCTTTTTCTATTAATTTAATATATAACCCCCTTATAGAAATAAATTAACTATAATTACCTATAGAAATTTAAAAACCCTACAAATAGTATTAATAGGATACTGTAATTTATTAGCCTACGTTTAACGTTTTATAAATTAATTTCTAATACTATATTCGGCGTATTACTACGCCTTTATTAATAATATTATTATTACGTCTAATACTACTGAAAACTATTTATATTACTTAAATATTATATTCTAACTTTTCGATAAGAAGAATATTTTAATCTCGCTTAAAAAGTCGTTTATTAATTTCCTAAGCGTTGAACTATTAGGATTTCAAATTAATACTTTAAAATTAATATCGACTAAAGAAAGGATTAAAATTATATAAAAATTCAATTTCCTAAACTAATTAAAGGTATTCGAAATATATATCAGCAATAGCGGATTCCTAAGGTATTTAATCCCGTACTACGCTCAATTAATCGAACTACTCTAGGAACGAAAGATTACCCTTTTAATAGAAAGACGGAAGGCCGGAGCTTTAATTACTAATAATATTAAGAAACGAATAATATATATTATAAAAACGAAGTACGAATTAATAAAGAAGGAAAAAATTTCTTTTTAAACTATTTAAAATATTATTTGTAAAAAGGATAATATTAACGGTATCTTATACTATATAAACCCTAACTTCGTACTATTCATTTAATTAAATAAATCCCTTAAGCGAAGAAACGGTATTATAATCTTCTACTTTAAAGCCGAATACGAATAAGTCTTAAGTATTAACATCCCGTTATTAATAGTCTTACTAGTAATATTCTTAAATAAATACCTAATAAAGGCCGAATTAAAATATAGATTATTTAAATTAGAAGTAGCTTATATAATTTAAATAATTAAAAAGTTGCGTATTTATATTTACTCTTCTAATTATTTAATTATTATTCTTACTAATTATACTGCGACTAAAGGGATTATTAAATAGATTACTTTATAAATATATTCTATAGACCGAACTAATTATAGGCTAATTAACGTTTTAATATACTTATCCTAATATAATTTAAAAGTATATTATATCCCTAAAAGGCTAAACTTCGTACCTAATATTTTAAATCGATTAAAATATATTAATAATAATAGTAATTTAAATAGAAAAGTAATTTTAAATATAATTTAATTTACTATTGTAGAACTTCAAATAGACCCCGTTATAAAGTAACGTATTATTAATAATTATATTAACGACCCCAAATTTATAAAAGTAATAGACAATCTATCGAAATTAATATTTACGACTACCGAAAACGGGGGTATTATTTCCCGCCCTAGCTACCTTTTCTTAATCGAAATAAATAAATTTATTTATAATATTTGCGGTAATAGTAAAACTAAAAACTTATATATCCCTAAAGGATACGTATAAGACATCTTCGCCGCAATTTATAATAATAAGTATTATTTCGACAAAAATAAAATATTATACAATTTACGAAAATTAATAATTAATAGCAAAACTTATTTAATAAAGAAGTACGTTAAATACTACTTAACGTACTAATTAAATTAAATTAGTAGAATATAAACTATTGGTAACTATTAACCTTCTCATACTATTACCTTACTAATATATTTAATTGCTATTAATTTTATAATTAGATTCCCTAAAGTAATTGTTATTAGTATGCTTTAATAGATACCCGGATACGACTCCTTCGACGTAGCTATAATAATTATTTATCCTAATTTAAAAAGATCCCTCCTTATTCCTAATTATACTATATATATTGTAAACGATTAGGGATATTTATTTATAAAGTAATTAATAATCGTAGACTAGGGTATTTTAATTAGATTAATCTCTAATAGAGATAGAAAATTCATATTAGAATTCTAATAAAGTATATAGAAGGCTTAAGTAATTAAATTATTAATAATAATAGCCTATTATTTATAAAGTAATAATTTTTCTAAATGAAAAAATTAGTCCGTAAAGATCGCTATTCGCTTCTATTACTTTAAAAACCCAAAATCCCTATAAATTAATATTATCCTCCCCCTCTAATAGAATTTTAATAAGAGCGACTCTACTCGCACCGTAGGAAAACTCTATTCGGACCGTAGATAGAAAAGAAAATCTAAAGTTTCTCTATAAGTAAAAGGGCTCTCAGTACGTATATTAGCCTAGATTTTTCCTTATTTTTTTCTTTATTTTCTAAGCCCTACATCACTTGTTTATGCCGTATATAAAGCCTCAAATCCGAAGGTACGTAGAACTATTAAAATTTGAGGCTGCTAAAGTTAAATATAAGAAAAATCTAGCCGATCTAAGAGCCATAAGAGGCGTAAAATAGATTGAAAAATCTATGAAAATTCAACAAGTATTCTAGTCCTACTTTTACCCTTATATACTATATTTTCACCGAGATAAACGTAGAAGTTTAAATTTTATTTACGGTGCGAATAGAGTTTCCCTACGGTGCGAGTAGAGTCGCTCTTTAATAATACTTATTCTAATACTATTAAAACTTTATCCTACGAATTACTATATAGTTTTAAATTATATAAACTATTAAACGCTATTACTAACTTATAGTTAGAGGATATTAATATTAATACGGCCTTTAAAAAATATTTTTAATAGGATATATAATTTATTATAAATTTCGCTACGGCTAAAATTAAAATAAAATACAACGAAGGATACTGTAACGTCGAATTTAAAATAAGCGATAAAATTTTTCTATAATTATATTACGGCTACTACTTCCTTAGAAAATTATTATATAAACTATTCTAATAACGGTCAAATCCTTTTACCGTTTTAAAACGCATCGGCCGTTTAATTTATCGCTTAAATCTTTTAATTAATATAAAAATCTATCCGGTAATTTCGTACGCTTATCTATTCCTAGCATTTAAGGACGAAGACCCTTTTAATAAATATATACTTCTACTAGGCCTAGTAGAAAATATTTAGGATAATTCCGAAGAAAATAGTAATTTATACGAAGTAAAAATAATCCTTCGTTACTAGTTAGAAGGACTATATAAATTAAAGTATTTAATTAAATAGAAAGGATAGGGTAACGAATATAATTAATAAATAATCGAGTAGGAATCCCGGAATTATAAGGAATTAATAAAAGAATATTAAATTCGGTAGGGAAATCGTCCCGGAAAATTAGGCATTCGCCGGAAGGGTTATAATATTAGCCGCTCTAGCCCGGCCGGGTAGGGAGGTCGTAGCGTTCGTATAGGCCATAGAAAAACGGCTAACTAGGCTATAGAGATAGATAATAAGGAAAACCCGGAAATTAACTAGGATATAGACGCTAAAACGGAAGATTATTAAGGATAATAATAATTTCTTTTGTAAGCCCGGGATTTAATATAGGATATATATAATAGATAGATAGATAGTACCCTTTACGCCTACTCTAGAAAGCCTACCTTTTAGATTCCACTGGTAGGTACCGGGCCGGCCCTATACTGGCCGTACCAGCCTTGCTAGAGGCTACAAAGGTTCTTACAACCTTTATGCCCGCCTTTATTAAAGCTACTATTTACTAGAGGAAAGGTAGTGCTTTCTAGAAGCCTTGTAGTTACCTACTTAATTAGACTGCTAAGCCTTCTCTAAAGGACTTGCCTCTTACCTTCTATATTATACTTTCCTATATAGAATACTAATATAAGGTCTTCTATAGGATTGCTCCCAGACTTCCGCATTATTAGATAAATCCTATTGGAGATACTGCCTATCTAGCTAAGAGGGAGCTAAAATTACCCGTATAAGCTATAACCTTCTTTAAAAGAAGGAGATTTGTTATCCCCTTAGCTGTGAAATTGTATCTTTTCTTAGTAGGGCTACCTTCTACCTGTAGTACTTAGTAACTTCTGGAGGGGTTGCCAAGCTCGCTAGTAGGCTAGTTTATATAATCAATCGACGATATTAAAAGTGTGCTTTTTGTAGGTAAAATTAGCGATTCTGTACCGTTTATTAGGGGTTAAGGATAGACTTACTTAATCGTACCGTTTTTGAATAGTTTTTGAATAATTGAATATAATTATTACTAAGTTTTTATTATTGTTGTTAAAATAGATTTATTGTATATTTTGAATTGCGACGAACCTTAGTCGTCTAATTGGTTACGTAGTAGAAGGGTATTTCCTTATTTTAGCGAGCTAGAGTTAGATATTAACGACGACGAGGGTAATTTTATATTTAATTTTGAAGACGAGTACGAACGTAATAATAAAAATTGCGATAAAGGTTTCCTTAAACTATTAGGCGATAATATTGTTAACCCGAATTTACTTAGCCTATTTAATTGAAACACTATGCCCAAGTAAGGAGATGGCGCTTACGGTACTAAAGGTGTTACGGAAACTACTAAAGGTCGTAGTCCGTGGGCCTATCGACGTAGCGCGGCGTGGTGTTTCTGTTTAGACGCTGCGAATGCAAAAAAATACGGACGATATATTGATCTGCATACGTCCGTACGCATTATTCGCACTATACCTCGCATTCGATTGATTGGCTAGAAGGGTGGAGTCCAGTAGAGAAGCGAGACACTTTTCTAAACCCTTTTGGATTTTGATAAAAAAAGGCCACTTTTAGGAAGTGCATCAAGATAAAAAGACCACCAAAATGACCGCCTCGATTAGGCGGTCATTCCGATACCGGTTTTTCTTTTTTCTGATGCCTGGGTCTTAAGAAAAATCGAAAAGAAGCGTTTTTCTTTGATTTTAGATAGCGGAAAACCAAAAACGACTAAGTTTTTTTGCCTGCCGGGAATTCCCTGCCTGCCGTCCCTACCGGCCAGCAACTCCCTACCAGCCGGCAACTCCCTACCGGCCGGCAAATATAAAAAAATAAAAATAAAAATAAAAATAAAAATAAAAAAAAAATAAAAATAAAAATAAAAATAAAAATAAAAATAAAAAAATAAAAAAATAAAAAAGAAATATAAGAATATATATATAATAAAATAAATAAATAATAGAGATAAAAAATTGAACAAATAAAAACTAAGAAAGGAAATAAAATTAAAAAGAAAAAGAAGAAAAAAGGAAAGAAAAAAAAAAGAAAACGAAAATGGAAACGAAAACGAAAAAGAAAAGAAAAATAATAAAAACGTAAGAAAAAAAGAATAAAAGAAGAAAAGGAATAAGAAAAAGAAAAAAAAAGAAAAAGAAAAAGAAAAAGAAAAAGAAAAGAAAAAGAAAAAGAAAAAGAAAAAGAAAAAGAAAAAGAAAAAGAAAAAGAAAAAGAAAAAGAACAAGAAAAAGAAGAAAAAAGAGAAAAATATAAATAAATGAAGAAATAAAAAGATAACTAAATACAAAAATAAAAAGATAAATAAATATTAAAATAAAAGGAAAAAAAAGGCAAAAAGCAAAAAAAATCAAAAACAAATATTTATATACAAAATCTCCTAGCTTGGGCAGAATGGTGTTTCACTGCCTCCCTCGGGCATATCCAGCTCCGCCCAAGGGAAGACTATTTTTAACCCCGCTAAATTTAATGCTTAATAGGGGATATCTTTAATAATATGCCGGTCGAAATAGAGGGGTTTGTATTATATAAACCCCGGGATCTATTTGTTGGCATTTGCAATTGTAAGGACTTCCCCTTCAAATGTATCCGTGGTAATTGTAGTACGTTTATAGTATAGGTCTACCCCGGCGGTGCTTTTATTATAATTTTATTAGCTTTTTTCAATTACTTTCTTCGTTGTAAAGTCGAGTAATGGGTAGTCTAGATTAACTTTCGAGAGATTTTATTGCCGGGTAATAATAACCTTTATTTATGTAATATTAAATAGGTACCGATTTGCGCTAAGGAATTATATATTTTATTTACTATTTTATTATATATTAATTTTTACGTAGAAGCGAATTTTTTATCGTATTAATAGGAGAAAGAAGGGTAGTCGAATTATTTTATTTATAATTAAATACTATTCTTTCGGTTCGAAATGTTTTTAAAGCGATTTTATATATAGGATCCTATTTAAAACAATTTTAATTTATAAGATAAAATTTGCGACTTCGATAAATATATTTAGAGAATTTATATTAAAATGCGGATTCTGCTACAAAATATCGCTATCGACGAAAAGATAGTAAAGTATATTAATAGGAGTAAAGTAATTATTTATATCTTTAATAAGTTAATACCCTACGGTATTAAATATTAGATTGGCGCGTTTAGCAGTTATTTCTTTAATTAGTAGTAGTATAATAACGAGAAAGGTATTATCGATTTAAAATTGTAAGTAAGTACGCTCTCTTTTATTAAAATATTTATTAATTAACGTAGGGTAAAAATAGGGTGATTTTGCGCCGATTTAAGGAGTTATTATTAATATTGTAATTAGCCTCCTTCTTCCTTTACGATAATCGGTTTATTATATATAAATGAATAACCTTTTTACAATTATCCTTTTCGTTCGTTATATTCGTATAAATAATATTACGATTATTAGTACAATACGTTCGAATTATATATATTCTACTTTTATAAAGTTTCGAGAGGAAGATAATAAAAAAGAGAAGGTACTATTCAGGACGTTGTATTATATTGTATTGTCGGTCCCGGTATTAAAATTAAAGAAAGTCGATAAAACGTAGTAAGAATCGGGTAATTTAAATTAGGATACTAGAGTAATCTTCTTCTATATAAAAGATTGTTAGATAGTAAACTTTTTATTTATATAGTATATAGGAGACGAGTTTTGTATTTATATTTATTATTGCCGCCTTATTTGTAAGGGCGCGATGAGAGATTATTTTGGCGATGAGGGTACGAAAATAGTTTGGATATTGTTAATTATTTGGGTATATAATTATAATATAAATGGGGTTAATATTAGTAATTAGTTTTACGCGTATAATATATATAGTTACTGTTACTATTGCAATTTATTTATAGTATTATTTACTAATTTCTATTTTAGTATATAGCTTATATTTAATCCCTATATTAAACCTATACTAATTATATATGAGAATGTCTTTTCGCACTGTTATAAAAGTCTTCCGGCACTGTTACTCCACTTACTTATACCCTTCCCGCGCGCTAATATACCCTAAAATTTTTGAGCCAATTAGATTGCTCGTATTCAAATCGCGGTCTACACTCTACTTCGCACTTATATTCTTTTATACTAAAAATCTGGACATTACATTCTTTTATAAAATGTCACGTGCCTAGCTCAGATGTGCGCTTAGATCTATACTTAAATTTGTACCTAAATTGGCTACTTTATAGCGCACTTTATAGGGCACTTAACGGCACGGTCGCACATCGTACGGTCGTATATCGCTCAATTGAATCGCTTAATTGAGCGATTAATCGCACTCAATCGTTAACGGCTGTTAGCGACTGTCGCGACTGTAAACGACTGTCAACGATTGTCGTGATTGTGAATGGCTGTTAGCGACTGTTACGATGGGACTATTATAGTTGTTAGCGATTAGACTGTTAGCGATACGTGTGTTGTGTAGGGGTTAGAATGTATAATGGGTTAAAATCTGGGGGCTTGGCGGGCGCGGTACGGTTTGCTAACGCGAAGACCTATCGATTGTAGAGACTTAGATGGATGCGAGCGATTTGATTAGCTCAAAAATTTTGGTGTGCATTAGCGTGTGCTTAGCGCGCGGGGTAGGTAGAGTAACGGTGCCAGAAGACTTTTATAATGGTGCGAAAAGACATTCTCTTATATATTATTATAGAAGTTATTTTAATTAATATTATACTTAATTGGCGAGAGAAATCGTTCGGTCCTTTATTTAATTAGAAGAAACGTATTATATATAAAGATTTTTGAACTTAGTTAATTAATGAAATTTGGGCGTCGTACGGTAAAATAGCTACCTAATATTGTATTTTATTAAACAGATCTTTAATATTAGAGATTAGGGGATTATTATTAAAACGATATTAGAAGGGGAAGCGAGAGCGACGGTTAATATATATAATATGTTTATTAGTTCGATATAGAGACGTTATTACCTTTAGAATTAATTCTTCCCCTAATATATTGGATAAACTAAGTATAAAGCGAACTTTAACCGCCTTGTACTATATTACTTACAATATCGCGATTTGTAAGCGAGAGCGATGTTGGGCGGCCTACTTACGCTAATTAAATTTAGGAATAGTTTTACTTAGTTCGAAATATATTAGCTCGATTCTGGCATAATATCTACTCGATTGTGCTCCATATCTAATATAATGTCAAAACCTCTACAAAAGGCGGTAAAATCTAGGTATCTACATAATCCCAGATGTAAAGGAGGGTGGGAGGAGGTTATCTGATTGGCCGCCCTATAAAAAGATACAATTTTACGGCTAAGGGGATGGATGTGTAGCACTCGCCCGCTAGAAGCCCGAGTGCTTTTCTACTTCTATTGGCCTTGGAGAGTGGAGATGACGTTTTTTGTACTAAACTAACAAACATACTAGGGGTAGATTGTAATGACGATCAAATATCGCAAGTCCTAATTGGGGACAAATAGCCGCAGACTTCCATTAAGGAACTCCACCGTTGACCAAAGAGGAACAACGAAGCGGGGTTCGTCAAGGCAGTGTTCCTAATCGGGACGTGCCGGTCCCACGCCGGTCGATGCGGCACGGGGTACGGGCACTCTGTTCGGATGAAGTCGTTTCGACCTTCAGCTATGTACTCCAACTGTTTGGGATAGTGGGGAACCTTTCTGACGTGTCATTTTCCATGCTATCTCTCGCTGGCCCCCATATCTTTAAGGTTTGGGGAAACCAGGCTGCTGGGGTCAGATGGATGGGAACGGACTCGAACTCCGGCCGGATAGCTTTCTCCATGCGAAATACTGGGCGTGTTTGGTTCAACCATCAAAACGAAAGTTTGTATGGGGAAATTATCCCTGTCAGCCAACACATTGTAAATCGTAAGATAGATCCGGCGTCGGACCTCCTTTATCCCCTGTAACCCCCCTGTAAGCTGAATGCACCAGGCTCTTGGCCGTACCTCCCCTGTACGCGGCTTGCATGTGCTTGCATGAGGTCTTATCAACTTCCTAATCCGGTATGGTGATAGTTCATTCTGTTGGTTTCTATCTTCACGGGTTGGACCATGAAGATAGAGCGTTTTGTTAGTTAACAGGGTACAAAGCGCCATCTACGGCACGCAACTGACGCGTTGTACCCTCCTCTACCCCTGTCAAAAACAGATGGAAAAGTTGTTGGTTGAACCAAACGCGCCCACTGTCTCACCGTATCGCTTCTTTGGTCCGCCGTCGGCGCCATAAGCCCCTTGAGTTTCAGACGCCACTATCCAGATAACGAAATCCTGCGATAATCCGCTTGTGCCGCTTTCGACGTTTGTAGTCTTTACAGACATTCACCGAAGCTGGACCGACGCCCTGGAGGTTTGAGTTAAAAAATCGAAAAGGGGCCGGCCGGTGGGGGGCCGGGACACTCTAACGGCAGGCGGCCGCTGGGCGATAGCCCTAGGCGGCAGGGGTTATAGTCACGGGAGTAACGGAATTGGTCCTCAGCTGCATTTGCTGTAACAATGGGGATCCTGAAGTTCTTCGGTAAGTTCTGGCTGTATCGGCCCGTTCAATGAGTCCCTGGTTGTCCGAATGACCACACTTACAATTCAATACTGGCTTATTTGTAGGTTTGGTACCACAAGCGCATTTTTCCACCTAAAGGGAAGAGTACCTATCTAGGCTTCAAGCGGACGGGTGCCATCGGAGGGGATTGCTCTCTTATATCTTCCAGTCTTCAGGGCCTTGGAAGAGACTGAGAGAGGAACAAGAACAGATGGAGACAGAGATGTGAAAGAGGCTTTTCTGGCGTATTGGGCCCTGGTCATTGTCCGTCACTGCAAACGAAGACCAGTTTGAGGCCAATGAGAGTTCTAAATCCCCCTTGCTCAACCCACGGCCGGAGAACCAAACTAATAAACAAACCAGTATTAAATTGTACACCACAAAATCACATCCGCGTTCGTGAATTCCCTACATGGGCTCTTCCGAATCTTCCGACCCTACCGACATGTGAGCCGGTCTCGTGGGTCGTATTAACCCCGACTCGACGGCCGACGATCGGCCGGCCACTTTGCCGCATTGCTGTTTTAGCGATCGTCCGACCACACTGCAATGCTACCGCGGACGGACTTCTGGAAACATCAAGAAGGATGTGATTCGAATGACTGCCGCGCAGGTGTTCCGTATTGTGCCTCATTAATGGGAATCTGGTCCCTCAGAAAACAGTTTTTTTAGGGTAACCGTGACCACACGGTGGCATCCGTTCAGCTCAGAGTAACGGTTCTTTGCAAAATAACCGTACACCTCAGAATAACCGTTCCAAGAGAATCACTAGGCTCTAATTGGCTGGAGGAAAACTGGGGCGCTATGTGCGTCGGGCGGGAATTAAAAGAATTGGAGAAACCACCCTTTTAGGAAGGGCCGATGAAAGATAGAAGGTGAGAAGGAAGGAGAGAAGGAAGGAGAGAAAGAAGGAGAGAAAGAAGGAGAGAAAGAAGGAGAGAAAGAAGGAGAGAAAGAAGGAGAGAAAAGGATGACGTCAACCAAGGTTGGGAACTTTAAAATGCCAAAGTCCCATTAACTCCCCAACTCTCCCAACTTTATCTTTTTCATCATCATCATCACCATTATCATCATCATCATCATCAGATAAGTACGATTGTATCCTCAATTTTCGTTTACTAACTTCTATAGCGGCGACGACGACGACGACGACGACGACGACGACGATAACGACGATGATGACGACGATGATAACGATAATAGTGGTTTGACTTGGGTGGGCGACGAAGATTGGGTGACGAAGATTGGGTGACGAAGACTTGGGAAGGTGATAGTTTGAAAGGGAAGTGACGAAGACTTGGGAAGGTGATGGTTTGAATGGGAAGTAACGAGCTAGGTATTAGGAGTACCGAGGGCTTGGTTACCTTACCCTTAGATAAGGTATAAGATGATTTCGTAGTATAAAAAAGAAAAAGGCAAGAGCTCCCATTCCCAAACCAAACCAACCAATCAGAGGCTAGGGATTTGCTTGAAACGGTTTCTTTGAGCTGAACGGTTATTTTGAAAAGAACCGTTACTCTGAGCTGAACGGTTATTCTGGAATGAGGTGTTTGCTTACATTCAACGGTACCAGGCAGGTACGGTTACCTGTACCCCTAGATTAGCAGTAATGCTCTCACCGGTGAGCAGGGTGTGATTGCCGATATGATTTGGCGTCTTGCTACAGTACGCCGATGAGAACGACTACCTCTAGGCTCTTGACCTGATATTACACATGTTGGAGATCACTGTTACACTCAGGAATCTACCAGGTTCATTGTCCGGAGGATGCTCGGTATTCCAGGGTTATACCATCAGCATTATCGCTTAGAGTCTCTCCCATACAATCCAGCCCCTAAAAGCATTAACTTGCACCTGAGCTATCGCGTATAAGACATCGTTGGGGCTCATGCTGTGTGCTGAGCCCATTGCCTAAGTCAACGCTTCTACTAGTGGTTCAGGTACGTTGGTGTCCTCGACGTCTCTCCTTTTCTTCAACTTGAGGGGAAAGACTAGGCGCACCACCCCTTTTCACTACCCATACCCAAAGTTTTCCAGCGTCTCAAGACACTCGATTAGAGGTATACTTCCACATTCAGCCCCAGTCCTACCAGGAACTTTATTCGTAGAAGGATTCACAATATATTCGAAAGCATCTGATAGCTTTTACTAAATTTAGAATACAGTAATGACCCGTATACTTTATACTTAGCAAAGAGACAGAGCTACCAGTGAAATTAACCCTGAACCTACGCTTAACAATAGATTTGGGTGTATGCGTCGCCGGCATAAGCTTTCAAAGGATGGACCCAACTCTATTAGCTTGGAAGAAATACCTGTTCTTTGTGGAGAGTGGTAGCTTGCTACTACCGGACTAACCAGGGTCCAGCGGTGTGAACAAGAATGTATGCTGTACAGACTGGCTGCTAGGAAGGGGTATATACTGGCTTGGCTTGGGCAGAACAGCCCCTACAAGATGAGTGCCTTAGTGACAGGCACTAGCACAGCTGAATATCAGAGACCAGGGAACGCGGTCTGGTTCTCCGAGAAAACCCACGTAGATATCTGTGCCTAAACGATTGATCCGCGAGAGGCGCTGGATCTCATCTTCGAAGGGCCCTACATAGTAGACGCCGTCCGCCCATCCGAACAAGTGGTAGCGACAGGACAGCAACCCAACCCAATGGATTGGGTCGCCTAAGGGTCCAGCTGTTCCTCGGCAAGCTCGCTCAATAAACCCCAACTATGGAATTTGGAGAAGCCGAGACATCCAATATGGCGAAATGGATTCCGTACAGTAGATGTCTTACTCTCCAAGCGCTCACAGGCTCAGCGAACAACCACTCTATACAAAAGCAAAAATAGTGGTGCTTGCCTTACAGGTGGAAACTGGAAACTCCGAAGGACGCTCTCTCGTTTAACCGTCCATACCGAGAGCTCGCTACCACTACTGCCGTATGTGATCTCCTTATAACCAACGTGTGTGGACCTTCGGCTGCTACGGCATGGTTCCTTCAGCTTTTAGCACACACAGTAAGGACCGTTTATCCCTGGGGACTATCAAACATAGTTCAAGTACCACTCACCACTCACGGAGCCGAGGTGTAGGCCAAGATACCCACATCAGGAAGGTGGCGATGGTCCACGAGAGACCAAGAACTAGAACGTTGTCGATCGGCCATGTGATCGACCATGGGTTACAATCTTATGAAGATCAAACGGCGCAGGAATTACCTCTATGTGAAATTGAGCCAAGGGCCACACAGTATGTCTAGAACCCATGAAGCTAGAGGCCTCACTTGCATGTGCGTGTTATGTATACCTACCTAAGGTAGCATTGCCCACTGAAAGTGCATACAGAAACTGCATGTACACCAAAGCCACCCTAATTATTGTATACCTAGGCGCGGTCACAAATCTCTGTCTCCCACCAAGAGTCAGCTCCCCACTCTGCCTACACAACAGTGAATGTACATAGTATGGCGGTCCCCCATAGTGGCTGAATTACATGCAGTTTCTAGGGACTTTACTGTAGGTAATTCTATCTAAACAACGCTAGTTTAGGGATTGGAGACGTTGAGGCGAGGGCTATTCTCAACAAAAGAAGAACGCCAACAACAGCAATCAACAGAATTTCCTCGAAAAATGCACCGACAGTACCGGGCGGGTCCCTTCTTAATCCCTTGGGCATGTAGAGGTCATGGCTAGTATAGGGGGTAAGATGACCTGATTGCCATGCCAAAAATGGCCTGGTTGCGATCTGATAACCGCAAAGGGGGAAAAGACAAGAGGCCGGATACTATGCGGAAAACTATGTGCATAGAATGTGCATGCCAGGGTGCCCTGCTAACAACTAAACACCTGATAGGTATACGGACTTTCACCAGAAATTCGGGGCCAAAAACTAGAAGACGCGGTTCCCAATGCATCAAGGCATACTTGGCCTTGACTACCTATTGGAACTCCAATTCTTATTTGCACTACCGTATCTCCACGCCCTCATAGGCTCATAGACGTGGATTTGCCAATTCTGGGGGGACGATTTGATCTCCAGCCAGCTTCTTGAAGCTTCAATTGATCCGTCAATATGGGATCAAGGCCTGCAAGCAACACCAGCTGGAATAACAG
Organism: Copromyces sp. CBS 386.78; assembly: GCA_030685235.1. Classification (NCBI taxonomy): domain Eukaryota; kingdom Fungi; phylum Ascomycota; class Sordariomycetes; order Sordariales; family Sordariaceae; genus Copromyces; species Copromyces sp. CBS 386.78. Next base: position 14,870 of record MU839244.1, read on the forward strand.
GAGAAAGCCCGGTGATAGAGGCTCAGGAAGAACAAGACAAGGGGGGAAAATCCAGCAAGTTGCCTACCATGGATTGCAAGAGGTTTAGGATCTCCGCCATCCCCAGGCAGTCGTCACGGTGCTCCATGACTGCGACTCTAGTCAAGACACTTGGAGCGGAGTACTTAGTCAACGGCGACTACAAGAAAGACGACGAACAGAAATGGCTCTAGAACAAGTGAAGAGTCTTTGAGCCAGGGCTTGTGCAAAATGCCTCTTTGAAGTCTACCATCAAGATAGACGGATTCTGCGGGGGAAGCCAAATGGGAAGGATGAGTTTGATACAACTAAGGATGTACCGAGCTATGGGACATAATCCGTCACTAATTGTCTTGCTTCCATCCCCATGTAGTCTAATAGCTCTCTTGAGGAAACACATTGGCAGTCAACTACGTAGACGAACCCTCACCCCACATCTTGTTATCCCTCCCAACTTCCATAATCCGCGAATGCAACTCCCCACTGCGAATCGCCTGATAAATATCCGACGCCATGGTCCCGAGAATTCTATTCCTTGAACACAAGTCCTCACCCTCATCCACGTCCTTGGTACCCAGTTTTCCCTTGTTTTTGATCCTCTCCTTCAGTCTCCCCACCTCCTCTTTCAAAAGCGGCGGATGGTCAACCACGCCCCTGTTCAGCGGGATCTTCAGCTCCTTCCTGACAAAATTGTAGATGACCAAAGAGCCACGGCCAAGCCACCGCTTAGTGTCCTGCCGACCCTCGAGTAACGCCTTTCGGTGGTCACCATAACAGTCTGCCACCACTCGCGCGGTCTTCAAATGGTAGGCCTGCAAGTCACTGATGCTCAACGTTGAGCCTTCGTGCTCCCTTCCACAGTGAAGAAGACCAAGGGCGTCCAGGGCTGACTGTTTGACAGCCACAGAGGCTCGCTCTTCTACGTCCAGGTGGGTCACCTTGTCCCATTGGTCTAGGATGCTCTCCGAAATCTTGCCGGCCAGCCTTTGGATTTTTGTGACGTCGTCTTCGGATAAGTGGCCGTTCTTTTCCTCCTTGGCCTTGGGCTCCTTCACCGCCGCAATATCAGAGAGAACTCCACTCCCAATACGCTTTGCCAGGTCCTCCCGAAACTCCATCTGCAGCACCCTCAGGTCCAGCGCCTGGCAGAGCACATAGATATAGGTGGCTGCCATCAAACTGATAACTTCCACCGCCTCCAGCGCATACCGAGCCGCAACCAAAGCCATTGAGCTCACACTCTGATTATTCAATTCCGCCACCTGATCATGCGAGCTGACCGGCTTGGCCAGGTATGCCAGCTCAGCCATGTACGCGGCCATGTTGACGTCAAAGCCCTTGCACGTGTAGCTCTGACTTGGCTCATCGGCCGACAGGTTCGGCGGCAGTCCCTTGTTGGTCATGTTGTTGAGCAGCTCTGAGCTCTGCGCATAGAGCAAGCGGCCAAGGTTTTGCAACGCCAGCATGGTCTTCTCCATGGCCGAGGTGATCGCCATCGCCTGGAAGTTGCCGCCGTGGTGGATAGATCCGGAATCAGGGTCGATGAGGGGGTTGTCTGTGGTTGAGTTGAGTTCTGTCTGTACCTGTCTTGTGGCGAGCTCCAGGTCCTCGAGCTGTGGCCCGATCCATTGGGGGGCCGTCCTGAGAGCGTAGCGGTCCTGAGCTAGACCCCGGACCTTGGCCGGTCCGCCGTTGGAACTATGATGGGCGTCGCAGGGCGCAGCAATCTTGGACCCGGCGAGAAAGGCCGAGATATTGGACGCTGCTTCTGCTTGACCGGGGTGCGGCCGGACGGAGGAGATGAATGGATGAAAGTTTGCAGCGGTGCCAGCCAGGGACTCGGTACCCATGGCAGTTAATAGCTGGACCAGCAGGGCCAGCTGGTTGGCTTCGTGGATGACAATGGAGGCGGTTGCACACGAGGGTGCGGTGCCGTTGGTGACGCCGAGTCCTTCCTTGACTCGGAAGCGCACCGGTTTCAGGCCAGCAAGGGAGAGAGCTTCATCAGCTGGTAGGATCTCCGTCCTATTGCCTGCCTTCCTGACCTTGAGGTAGATGTCCGGATTTCCTTCGAGCGCGCCGGCAATGTAAGAGAGGGTAGACAAGTCACCTGAGGCCGAAATACTACCCCGAAGCGGGATGATGGGTATCATGTCCTTGTCCAGAAGCTTCATGATGCTTTCCATGACCGAGAGTCGGACGCCCGAGTGGCCTCTCATCAGCGAGTTGCAACGTATGAGCATGGTGGCCCGGACCACGGGGCTGGGGAGGGCATGGCTACGAAGAAGCTCGTTGACGTAAGGCTTTCCTGTCCGGGGATGGATCCCATCACGACCCTTGTCGGCGTGTGTAAGGACTCCAACGTTGAGGTGCTGGACTAGTGCGCCTTGAAGACGCATCAAAGGCTCGGCTCCTACATCGATTCGAGTGTCGGCACTACCGCCAAAGCCCGTGTTCACTCCGTAGATGACGTCGCCTGCTTCGATTCGATCCTCGAGTACCCCGACGCTCCGATGGACCGGTCCAGTGTCGAGTGAGATATGTGCCTTTGCGCCGTGCCTGTTGTTCGCGGACTGTCAGTGAGTGGCTAGAAGGTCGCAAGGTGGAAACTGAAGCGGGAGGACCATACAGCGAGACGGCAATGACATCGGCAATGGTCAGGGTAGAACCTGACACCTCAATGGAGTTGGGCGCGTCAGACATGCTGAAGATTTTGTTCCGTCGTCGGCCGCGAGTTTGTTTGTGCTGCCTTTTGGTGTCGGTTCAGTCGCGTGTCAGCTGTGGCTTAGAAAGACGCACGCGACGCCCTTGGGTATCATAGAAATTGCAGTGCAAGGAAGGGATTGTGAATCCAGTGGAATGGAAGGGCAGACTTGGCCCGCTGGGTGTTTCCTTCTTCCAGGCTACCTTACCTGTCCGTTGTCGGCGCCGTCGAGGCCGTTCTTGCCAGGAGGCAGTTGCTGGGTGGAATGGGAAGGGGCAGCCGGCATGCAGATAGCCCAGGTACCCGCCCGTGGAGAAGCCGCAACTCCGTGTTCAGTTCAGTTGGAAGCAAACAAAATTGAACAATGCCTGGCTTTGACCGTACTATCTTGTAAGCTGTGTCATCACCACTCTCACCAATCATGTGGAACACCAAGACAGGAACAGCAAGGGCTTTCCTAGCAGCAACATTTATGGAGCTCAGTCTACTTACTTGCTTGCTGTGATTGTGCAAAAGCATCTTCATATATGCCACACTCTCTATCTTGAATCCCCCAACTCCCCTTCCACCTCTTTCCCGCCGCATTACACACAAGATAGCCTCCCCCTCCCATCTATCCCGAGAAGCCCATTCTCTCTATGCAACTGATGCACCCGGATGTGGTTGTACTACAGTGTCTGACTCACTCTCTTACATACAGGCGCCGCCATCGACACCGAGAACCTTGCCGTTGATCCACTCGCCATCCTGGGAAGCCAGGAAGCAGACAACACGAGCAATGTCGATGGGAAGACCCACGCGGTGAAGAGGGGACCATCCAGCGGCAAACTCGTCGACACCCTCGTTGTCGAGCTTCTCGCCGTTAGGGATGTACTCCCTGCACACGGCGTGGTACATGTCCGTCTTGATGCCGCCGGGAGCGACGGCGTTGACGGTGATCTTCTTGTCCCCAAAGTCTGGCGTTCGTGATTAGCACTCATCCGTTACAAACACACAAGCTAGCCAGCCACCTACCAATGGCCATGCAGCGGACAAATGTCTCGATTGCGCCCTTGCTAGCAGAGTAAACAGTGTGCTTAGGCACGCCCTTGGCCTGGCCCGTGATGGATCCCATCAGTATGAGGCGGCCGCCAACCTCGAGGTTCTTGTAGGCCTCGCGGGCGACAAAGAACTGGCCACGGGTGTTGACGTTGAAGACGCGATCGTACTCCTCCGGGGTGACGTCCTTGATGTGGCCGAACGAGACAACACCCGAGTTGGAGCACACAATGTCGAGCTTGCCAAACCTCTGCTTGGCTTCGCGGAAGAGCTTCTCGATCTGGCTGACGTCGCTCACGTTGGCCTTGATGGCCACCGCATCGGAGCCACTCTTCTTGATGGCCTGCACAACCTCATTGGCCGAGATATCGCTGTTGGCGTAGTTGACAATCACCTTGGCACCACGACGTCCAAGCTCGAGCGCCATTTCCCTCCCGATACCGCGGCCTATAATCCACAAAGAATGATAATGTCAGTCTCTTCCGGCCCTGCATAAAGATGGTGCATGAGGGGCATGCTGTGTTATGCGACTGTGCAGCCCTGACTGGACCAATAACACGTTACGCAGTTACACCTTGCAACACCACCCTGCAGTGAGAGTGTTGTCGGTGTCTAAGGGGCGGAATGTCTTTGTGTATCGAATTGCTGTTGGGAAGGGATTGAAGATGCGGTGACCGAATGGATTGAAGGAAAAGGGCGGCGCCGGAGCTGAACATGGGGAAATTCGGACTTGGGATTGGGGTAAAAGCTGCCATCCCGTCCGGTGCGGGAGCTCCCTTCCACCCCTTGTCGATCATCTCTTTTTCTCCCCTTGCAGCATTTCTTGGCACGACATGGCATCCCGAACGAGGGAAGATAACAACAACAACAACAACGACGACGACAACGACAATAAAAAAAAAGGAACACGTACCGGCACCGGTTACAAGCGCTACCTTGCCATTGAGATGGGCAGACTGGATACCGAGGGGACCTGGGATCGTGTCATACTTGCTAGTACCGGACGGGGTTGTTACACCGGGCATCTTGGCGGCTGGAGTGGCTTTGATATTGGAAGTGTTTGTCGTGCTTGAGCTGTTAGACGAGACTGGTACTGTCTGCTGTTTCTTCTCTGTGGTGTTGGCTTTGTTAGACGAGAAGTGGGACAGGAGACGGGCGAGGAAAGCAGGGAGGGCCATTGAAGCGGCGAACTGGGTGGGACAGGTTGCCTACTGACAGTCGAGCAATGTCGTCTTTGGTTGGAATGGTGATCTTGGTTGATGGCGTGCCTGGAGGAAGATATCCAGAGTACGTCTCCTGGGGAACAGGACATTCTTATATGCCATCTCTTTCGGTTGTCCCTGGTTAGTAATATGAGACCAAGTACCTGCCGGCTGTGTTTCTGCCCGTCCCAGGGCAAGCCCCAGGACAAAGTGGTGATCATGTTCGACTGGATCGTGACCTTGGCGGCTTGCCGGACTGCGTTGGAGGAATGCCGGATGGTGCAGTCACTACGCGCGAAGGAGCGCAAACACCGCATTGAGGCGTTAGGCGAGACCGAATGATTGTGACTTGTTGATTGGCACACGGACTCATCCTGAGGTGTTCAAGTTCGTTCTATAGGGAGACATCAACTTTCTCACTGCAGCATGCGGATATCTGACAGCTGACACAAGCACGGCAAGCTTAAATCGATCTTCAGGTGATGAGACGGGAACCTGCCGAAGAAGGATGTCCTGAATGCGACTGTCGTAGAGTGAACGAGTGAACACAGCCCCTTCTGCGATCTGTATCTGTAGACACACAGCTTTCATCTCATTCCACGGCATCTCTTTTGAGAGTTGTTGTCGTGGCAGGTTCATGCCCTTGTTGTGTTAGTGTTAGTGCGAAGCGGGTACTCCAGCTATATCACTAACATGTAGCTGCCCTAGAACAGCTCCTGAAGCATCCCTCATTCCAGGGTGTCTGATGCTTCCACTTCCGCTTCCAGCCCACGAGCAAATTGAAGCCTCCCAATAGTCTGCAACATGTCGTTCCTTCATCGGTCCGAGCTTGCGACTTTTAGAGATCGTGGAGAGATCGTGAGCGCAGTACTGCCGTCGACGTGCTTCATGTCAAGCTCGGTCGCATGCACTTCCACAGTACCGGTCGGTAACAGGTGAATTTGGCAGAAGACCCTGTGGGCAGTTACTCGGCATCGTGCATCAGGTATCGCACCTGCAAGTGAGGGCGTTGACAAGCCCTCGGGAGTGCAGTGACACTGCCTCCAAGCACTGTACTGCGCACGCACGTCCCTGATTTTGATCATGACACCTGCACACTGCGCTCAGTCCTTCTTCATGATTGATGCCCAAACCAAACCGGAGAGGAAACTGTGAACACTAAAACCCTCGCTCGGTACGACGGGAGGATTGCAATGGCATTGGATCGGTCTTTCGCCAGAACCACTTTCGCATGAAAACGGTAACCTGCCAATCCCGACACACCTGGCACCACTTCTAGGCACCAGCTCCCCCAGCTCCGCACCGCCTGGGCGCTTGCGGAAACCGAAGCCCACACCGGACATCCGAGCCAGAGTTCAGCACCCGTCCGTCACGGCGTCGCCCACACCAGCCGCTTAGTCTAAGGGGAAGCAGAGCGTCGGACCTTCAATAAAGTAGGACCAAAAGGCAAGAAAGAAAAGGAAGAACAAAGAAAACAAAAGAAGAAAAGGGAAACTGCGTGCCTAAAAGAAAGAAAGGAAACCGAAAAAACATACAACACCAGGGATTCGCTGGTCGTCACCGACCCAACTACTAATCTAGCCCTCACTAACTTATCTTATGGGAGAGCGGACGGGATCCCGAGTTTTCCAGTGGGTATGGTCGTATGTGGTTATTGTTCTCTGCGGTTCTCTTCTTATACCTACCTACTGCAGGATGCATGTTTTCTCGCGCGCTCTCTGTGCGACTCCCATCTCATCTTGCACTTGCACAGGGCTGCATTGCAGTCTTCATCTCTGTTTGTTTGTCCCAGTCGTGCAAAGAAGATCACCGTTGCGGCACTGCGCAATCCCATACCCATCATCATCATCCCATTCTGAATCAGTGCTCTCTCAACTCATACACGAACTCTGCCCATACAACGACATTGAACAGAAGCGAAATGCCTTGAATTTTTACTTTATCCATTTATGCCAACGTACTCCCCATGAGACCTCTATACACTTTTCATGAATCATTATCCTAGAATCATAAACCCGTTCTGTTGACCCGGTGTTTCCATCCCTTAAACCCCCCCTTTTCACTTCCTGTAAACATCACCAGTCCTCTCAATCTCAAACGCCTCATCCTTTCCTCTGCCCTGCTTCTCAAGCTCTCTTACAAGAGGGATAACGTTCTTGCCAAACGCCTCGACCTCCTCCTCATAGTTAAGGAAGCCAGTCAACACCAGGTTGACACCCAAGCTCTTGAGCAAGACAATACGCTCGGCCACCTGCTCCTTGGTGCCGATCAGCTTGGTCTTGAACCCGTCGTTGTACTGAACAAGGTCCTTAAACGTGCTAGTCGCCCACATGCCCTGCTTGTTGCTCGCAGATGCACCAGCGTTCTGAACCTCCTTCTTGAAGGCCTCAACAGCCTCAACATCGGCCTTGCCCTGGATCTCCTGAAGAGTGCGGATGGCCTCCTCCTCGGTGTCGCGGACGATGACGAAGGCGTTGACGGCGAACTTGACAATGTTCTCGCGGCCGAACTTCTTGGCACGCTCCTTCACGTCGGCGATCTGCGTGCGGAACCCTTCGAGTTCCATGCCGTTCATGAAGTACAAGTCGGACACCTCGGCGCCGTTGTTCTTGGCGTCGTCCGAGTTGCCGCCCTGGAAGATCTCCGGGTGGGGGCTGGCGACGGGCTTGGGGCTGAGCTTGTAGTTTCGGAACCGGTAGAAGTCGCCGGCGAAGGTGAAGCCTTCGTCTTCTGGGGCGGTCCAGATGCCCCGGAGACATTTCATGAACTCGTACGAGCGGCGGTAGCGCTCGGCGTGGTGAGCCACCATTCACCGACTGGTAAGCCGTGTTAGTTCACTCCTTCATGTTTTTGGTAGTTTGATGCAGGACTTACTAGAATGGAACTCGCTCTTATTCCATCCCGAAACAATGTTCACAGCAACACGCCCATCGGTGTAGTTGTCAATGCTGGCCACTTGCTTGGCAACGACGGCAGGGTTCCAGGGACCGGGAAGGATGGCCGCAATGACCTTGAGCTTCTCGGTGTGGTGAAGGAGAGCCTGCGAGAACGAGACGGACTCGTGCTGGGAGGCGGCACTGTACGAGGCAGTGAAGCGAATCTGAGTGAGAGCGTACTCGAAGCCGACGGACTCGGCGGTACGGGCATAGCGGACGTTGGACTTGAGATCCCAGCCGGTGTTCTGGGGGATCTTGGAGACGACGAGACCGCCGGAGACGTTGGGGACCCAGTAGCTGTTTTCAGGTTAGCGGTGGCCGTTTGCATGGTGGGAGTCCTGGCTTACGCAAAGAAGAGCCTGTCGGGGTCACTGTTGAGTGTGCTGGCGTCAGTCATTGTGTCGTTTGGGGTGTGCTTGGCAGGGGTATGTTTGTTTCTTTTGGGAAGGTAAAGGGGATATCTTGATGACCTTTGAGTGGTGGCAGCTCAGGGGCTAGAAAACAAATGGTAAAATGGGGGTCTTGGCTGAAGTGATAAGACAGTGAGGCTCGCTATTCACCATTTCGGCTCGAATGGCGTGCGCATAGCTGGCGTCTTGTATTTCTACCACATCATCTCCAAATTGGTAAAGATGACCTTTTTCTCCTGGTGTGCGAAGTCGCTCCTTTGTTCAAGAGCCGCCGTCGGTTCTCACGATGGCGCGACCAGATGACGTGATTTAAGTCGCAATCCAGCTCATCGCGGAGGGATGGGCTTGGTGTGGGAAAGGTGGAGCTGACGATCCTTTGGTGTTGGTGTTGCGGCTTCGGGGCGTACGAAAGGCGCTATTCAGGACGCTGACTCCCCTATAAGCTGCGTTTTGGAGATCGGTGTAATCCACTGCAAGAAGAACCTCGGGATGTCGGAATGTAAACAGTTAACCGGTTCTGATTTGGAGCGGTCCGTAAGGGGTTACCGTAAGAATCCCCCTGTTCCCGACTTGGTCTGGGAGGGAGCATTGGCGAGATGGTATCATCCGTCGAACCGGTTGCACAATACTGACCTGCATCTGGCGAGTACACATTCACCAATGACAATGCTCTGAGAAGGCGATGTCGCCAAAAGGGTTGTAGTACGGCAAGGCTTGGTAGCAATGACGTAGTACAAGAAGCCTAGATGCTTGGGGTCCGAAAGCGGTGGTGGTTTGGTACTGAAGATTCCGAGGGCCAAGACGACACCTCGAGGTTCTCATGACATGTCGAGCTTCCTTCTTTCTTGCGAAATGTTGATGCCTGAGTGCGCAATCTCTTGAAGGAGGAAGATGACTGGAGGAAGAAGGGAAGACGTGATGGCGCAAGACGAAGCTCTGAACCCCAGAAACCCGTATAATGGAAGGTGATTCACCATCTAGGCCACCCTCGTCGCGAACTTGTGACACTCGCATCCTTCATATTGTCGTAGCTTTGGTGATCCCTTTGACTTGCTCATCAACCATATGGCCTCCTCCGCTACCACACCGTCCGCCGCCCACTCCAGCAGCGACCCCTCCATCTACCAAGAATACGGATCCAAATGGTCAACTCTCCCCACAGACTCCGCCAGCTGGATCCAACGCGCCAAAGACGTAGCCGCCGCACTTGCCCCCGACGCCGCCGCCCGTGAGAAAGTCAACAAGACCCCCCGTGCCGAAGTGACTCTCCTCAAACACTCCGGCCTGCTCAAGATAGTTGGTCTAAAGGCGTACGGCGGTGGTGAACAGCCATGGAGCGTGGCTTATCAGGCTATTCGGGAGGTCGCCAAGGGTGATGGGTGAGTACGACGAATGCCCCAAGTTCACCACTGACCCACCACCATCGACATGAACAGCAACCATGGCCGAGAGACTGTTTGCTGATAACCGAGTCGTTCGAAAAAGCTCAATAGGCATGCTCCTAGGCTACCACCTCATCTGGGCCTTCTCCCCCTTCATCCTCGGCACGCCCTCACAAATCGCCAACTGGAGTGCACTTATCACCAGTCAAAACCTCCTCGTCGGCGGCGCCGTCAACCCGCGCGACAGCGACCTAGTCATCACCTCTGACCCTTCCGAGAAAACCAGAATCATCTTCAACGGCTCCAAACACTTCACCACCGGCGCAGCCATTTCCGATTTGATCGTGCTTGAAGGCGCCCTCTCCTCTGAATCCTCTGACTTTGGTCATGATGCGGGGAAGCACATCTTCGCCTACGTCCCCACCACCCACCCCGGCATTTCTTTTTCCTTCAACTGGGACGCCATCGGTCTGCGGCTGACCGAGTCCGGCAGCGCACAAATTTCCAACGTTTCCGTTGACTGGGATGATGCTCTGGGCTGGTCCTCTCCCTCCCCCACTTCAATCCCCAGTCCGCTGCCAGACGTTCTGGGAGTCCCCTACGCCACTTTGTTGCTTCCCGCCATCCAACTAGTCTTCACCAACTTCTACCTCGGCATCGCCCAGGCCGCACTCGATACAGCAGCAGGGTACACGCGCAAGAGCACACGGCCATGGCCTTACTTGTCGGGGGGCGAGCGGGAAACCGTTTTCCCAGCCGAGAAGGCCACGGATGAGTTTTATATCTTGCCGACGTACGGCACGCACCATGCGCATTTGTTGGCTGCTACGGCGCTGGCGGATCGGGCTAACGAGGCAGTGTCCGAGCTGTTTAGTGCGTATAATCATGAGAGGGGAAATCGGGCGGCGCTGACGGCGCAGCAAAGGGGTGAGATCAGCGAGTTGATTGCCGCTGCCAAAATCATGGTGACAGATGTTGGGCTGAAGGTGACTAGTGATGTGTTTAAGGTGACGGGGTCGAGGGCGACGGCGAGTAAAGTTGGCTTGGATCGGTTCTGGCGGGATTTGAGGACGCACACGCTGCATGATCCCGTGGCGTATAAGCGGAGGGAGGTTGGACGGTGGGTGTTGTTGGGGGAGATTCCGACGCCTACTTGGTATACGTGAGTTTGTCGAAGAGAGTAGAGTGAGCATGCAGTGCGGATATGGACGACGATGCCGACGAAGGACGTGGCGACTGCAAAGTAATGGCTTCGTGGGTCTGAATGCTAGAAATACAAATTGCTTAACAAGTAAGGGATCCCGCACCGATTTGCTTCCACCCACGCATCGCCGTCGTCCCAACCATGACATTGACCATGTTGTGCATATCTACCCCATACCGACAATGACCAACCGACATATATATCATCTCCCGGGGTATGGTGTGGTATTAGCGTGCTCCGGCTGGCCTGCTGACAAAGATCTCCTCCGCTTCATCGTCATCGGGATCCTCGATACTTGTCCTCCTCTTTGCCTCTACCGCTCGGTTGATCTTCTTGCCGTCCTCACCAATAACCAAATCTTCCATAATAGCGTCCAGTTCCTCGGGTTCCTCGGTTATGGTAACACCGCTTCCGGGGCTAGCATTTTCCTTCTGCTTTTCCGAACCCTGCTCGCCCGTCGAAGACGCCGTAGCCTCTTTCTCATCCTTCTTTCCGAACCCAGGAGTAGAGAAGGGCCAAAGGTTACCGAATGGACTACCGCTTTTGCTGGGGTGGACAGGGAGCGGCTTGACCAAGATCTTCTCCCGCGCAGGATCGATGCCAGAGATCATACCGCCCGAGCCGGGAGAAGGTTCCGAATCCTGACCGTTGCCTTCAACCTCGGGCATGGCAAAGTCTCCAAACTCTTCGTCATCGATATCATCCACCACCTCACCTCCATCACCTCCCTCGTCAGATTCACTGTCGCGCCCATCCCCGAATCTTTCCGCATCCTGGCTATCCTCCCTGCCCTTGTTCTTCTGCCCACCAGGAACCATACCACGCCACCAGGACCCACGATTCCACGCACTGCCTCCCATACCGTTATGGGCCATATTATCCATGTCTCCATCATCGCTGCCGGACCCATTACCATCGTTTTCGTCATCATCATCCTCGTCCTCTTCATCCTCAAAAGGGTTCCGGGGGCGATCGCTAGTTGACTCATTTGGCAGGCTAAATGTACCAGAACCGGTGGAATTGTCGGCCTGAGCTGAGCCGCCCTCTTGTCCGCCATTCGCTGCAGCTTCAGCATTGCGCTTGTTCATAGCTAGCCTGGCAGCAAGTTGGAGGCGCGCACGAGAAGGAGGGATGTTGAGCGGGGGAGGGGGTGGTGGGGGCGGTGGAATCGAAGGTGGGTTGTTCGAGTTCGACAGGTTGGCGTTAAGAGGGTCGGTGTAAGCACGGAACTGCATGCTGAATTAGCATATTGTTCGTATCTGGAAGAGGAAGAAAGAAAAGGAAATGGTTAGTGGAATGTGAATCAAGAAAATGTGAACAAGATCAGGCAGGCGTGGCGACTGGCGACAGCGTGGCAATACGTGTAGTGTAGGGCTTGGAGACAGAGAGTATGCCATCGAGCGGAATGTAGGTGATATGCAACGGTAGAAGGAACCATGGGGAACAAGAGAGAGGATCTTCCATGACGTTGCGCCACCCTTGGTGTCACAAAAATTCGACCACGGCCCCGAGCAGGGAGGCCGGATCACTAGAATCCACTTGAGTGAGGAGAAGGAGGGAATGAGAGGAAAACATGTCCGAAGTTGCTAGCCCACTATGTCCTTGGCGCCCTTTAATCATACAACACCCTCAACCAAAAGAATAAACCTGACAGCTCGGACGACGTGATGCAGATGAGAGCAACATACTGTTGCCCAAGTCTCGCATCAGAGCGTCCAGATCGGGGACCGGACACTCATATCCGGTCGGCGTCCTCTGTTCGAGGAGGAGAAAAGTGAATCATCCGGTTGATTTGACAAAGAAAGTGGTTGAGCTCGAGTGCGTCTGTAGGACTTGGTTCCGGCCTCGTCCATCGGCCTTCAAAATCGTCATGGAGTGGGGCGTCGATCTCATCGACACCCCATGCAGGCTCGATAGGGCTCTCCAGGGTGGAAGGTTGCGGTCTCACTGATGAAAGTGCCTCGGGGGATCGAGCTGGCGGGCGCGGGTTTGTCTGGGTGGTGGGTCGCTGTGCGAACGTTTCCTTTTTCCAAGCAACGGCTGGAGAGCAGCCATCAAAGTCGGCAAGACCTTCTTCGAAGTCCTCAAGGTCCAATCCATAGCTGCTTGGGTCGTCTTCGTAGTCTTGTTCGTCGAAGGGCTCGTTGAAGGTCTCGTTGTGTTCGACATCGACTTCGAAATCAACATCCTTAACATGGTGGACCTCGGCAAGCTCCTCCCCGTCGACGAAGGAGCCGTGGTCGCGTTTGCTCGGTATCAAGGGCTCACTTGAGCCTAGGGAGAACATGTCATGGGGGTGGAGAAGAGATGAGACATAATCAGAATAACCAACCTCGTTGTTAACATCCTCCTCGTTGTCCTGTTCTTCGTCCTCGTCCTCGTCGCTCGAACTGCCAAACCCGCTCATAAGAGTACCGGCGCTGATGGCAAACGGCCCGATCCCATTTCCGCCAGAACTGTCCGCAACATCCTGTCCTCCGTTCAAGCCTGCCTCAGCAAGGGCGTGGGAACCGCCACTCAGACCAAGAGATCCAAGAGCGGAGAGTCCGGCGCTAGACATCCCGGATCCAGAACGGCCCATCAGGCTCTCCGGCCGCACACCTCCGAGCACGGCATTATCGCGTGTTCGCGTAACGCTAAGCGGACCTTCAACATACTCGATCCAATCCCGCGCCATGACCTTCTCCAGAATACACTCTGTGAGAACTTCGGTTTCGTGGCGCTCGGTGAACTTGACCACCTCCTCGGCGATGAGCGTCAAGTGCCCCATGTATCCCATACGGGTCTTTCTCTCGTTCTCGGACTTCTCGCTGGCGAGCTGTCCACCAATGATTTGGTTGGTGATGTCGGCCGTCTCAAAGAGGCTGATAGCCAGCTTATGGTTATAGCTGTCCTTCATAGGGCCGTTGAACACCTGCTGCACAATGTCGTAAACCACGTTGTGCAAAAAGTTGTTCCACGGGTAAGAGAAGAAGAAGCTCAAAATCGTGGGGACAACTTTGTATTTGACAAACTGCATCTTGAGGTAGTCGCCAACCACAGGTTCGTGGTTCTTGTCAGTTTGAGAAGCGTCGTGGGCGATAGTGGCATCGGGATCACTCTTTTCTCCACTGGTAGACACTTGACTAGTCTCCGCCTGCTCCTCCTTCGTAGTAGCCTGGGCAGGCTCTGAGGCGTCTGTTGTTAGGGTGGATGTCGAAAAGAGCGGCGCGGGAGTATCGTCTGGGTGGGGAGACATCTCTTCCGGAGCTACGGCCATGTCTGAGCCGCCGCGAAGTTCCAACTGACCGTCCTTGGAAGGCTTAAGATCCATATCACTCTCTTCTTTGCTGGTCGAGGTTTCCCCTGTCTTGTGTCCATCGTCGTTCTGTCCTTCGGAAGCAGAGGCTGTCCTGATAGGTACGGATGCCTTCTTGGTTGGGGAAAGAGGTGCAACCACCAGGTGCGGATCGTCGAACTTGATGGGTGCTGTATCCTCCATGGGATTGTGGAGGTCGCGAACACGCAACCTTGGAGAGCTCAGCGGCTCGTCAACAAAGTCGTCCTCGTCCTTATCCAGGAATGACGATGTCGGGCCTGGCAAGGAAACTTCGGGAAGCTCCTCGATGCCGTGCGTGGTGTCCTCGTCGGTGGTATGCGTGACCTCCTCAAAGCCATCATCATCTACTGATGTGTTGGTGACCCCCAGCTTCCTGCCAGTATCCGCCGGGGAAGAGTGCGACGCACGCATGGTGAGATCTTCCGGCGCGGATGGTGGCTCCTGCTCCCGAACAGGAACGAGCCGGCCTTGCGTGCGGAGCAACTGTCGCTGAGCATCACGCTGCGAAATTATTTCTTCAGCGCCCACCTCATTGAGCAAGCCCATGTTGCTGCAATGGAGTAGCTCGGCCATCAGCTCACATGTCTTGAACCTGTCGAAACCCAGAGGCTCGATATTGTCACCAAAGGTGGAAGTGACGCGTTCCTTTTGTGCAGGGGCGTTCATGATAAGGTTTACGAAATCCGGGATATGGTCAGCAAACATGCGAAGCAAGGTTCCGAGGTAGATCGGGTCGCGGGTTGAGGGGGTCGAGTTGGGCTCGGTTGCCTCCGGGTCGTAATCGGAGTTGTTCTTTCTAATGACTTCGATAACAATGCCCACACCACACGTGAGGGGGTTGCCGCCACCAAGCATGTACTTGATCAACTGCTCCACGCAGGCTTTCGAGACAAGTTGTCGTGTGAGCTCGTTCGGTCCGATGCAGGTCTGTTCATTCTGTGAGGCATTGGCGGAGACAGTGATGATGGCCTTGATGAAGTCGGCGGCGGAAGTCTGGGTTGACCAGCCATGCTCTGGGCCGAGGAAAGAGAGCAGACTGGGCATAACGTCTTGGGTATAGAGCCACTAAAGGATGAGGATGGCGATTAGCAAAAGAAAGATTCTGAAGCAGCTGAGGGTCTGATTTCACTTACCTCGACTATACCATGCCCGGCCTCGGTTCTTTCCAAGCTGATGATCCTCAGCAGCAGGTCCATAACCATGGGACAATCGACGTGCTTGAGCATATCGGGCACCGCATTGTCGAGAGATTTGAGAAAATCGATCATTTCCTCGGTCTTTCTGTCGAACAAGGACTCGTTCACCTTGGTGAAGTAGCTGGCCTGGAGGGGGTCGAGCGGGGCAGGGCTCTTCAGGAACTGCCAAAACTCGCGCAGCAGGTCTTTGCTCTCCATAAGAGCCTCGAATATTGACCAGTTGTCCGACGACAGAATCTCGGCCGCGACGAAAGCATAGCGGTTCCGTTTCTTTTCGACGGCGGTATCATCGTTGCTTGCATCGGTGGCCCGCGATGAGGAGCGGGGTCGAGCAAAGGGTAGGGAGATACCCGTCTGGTTTTCGTCTTCCTCATCCTCCTCATTTTCTGCAGCCGCTACGGGCTCCAGCTTGGGAGCGACGACGTATTCTAGCAACCTCTTGAGAACATCCTGGTCGCGGAGATACTCGACAAGCTTCGCGTTGTGTTGCTTGAGCTCCTGGATCAAGTCGCTCTCATCGAGAAGCTCCTCAAGGGCAAAGTCGCCGCGGTCGAGGATGTTGTCTATTGTGCTGGCAACAGCGTAGCCGCCGAACCGCCAGAACATGTTGGGCGAATGTTATGAGTACGTCGGGGCGCCAGCGGGGAGGGGGCGCTGACACCGGACACGATTGAGGTGGCTCTTTTGACGGGTGTATGCAAGTTCGGGGGGGGGGGCGGGCATGCGGCGGGGTTGAAAAGCGGCTGGGATGCGAATTGCGGATTGACCGGATTATTTGGCTGTCCTGGTCGGATGTGGCCTAGCCTCGCTCGGATTTTTCGTCTAATGGCTTTGGTCTGGGGGGGAATCGAATCGGGGTATGAGCGTGTTAATCGATCGGGCAATGGGTATCTCAAGGTTCAAGACTGCAGTAAGAAGTAGACAGTGTTAGCTTGTGAAGCGAAGACAGAATAGCAGAGGTCCAGGTAGAAGATGGATAGTAGCGATGATGTAAGATGGGCGCCGAGCATTGGCCCAGTCCGGCCAGGAAGAGGAGCAGGTTCAAGAGAGCGAGTATAGGGCAGAATAGGGTTCGCTGGTGACGGCAAGCCGCGTAGGAGCAGGTAGCCTTGGGGATAGGGGCAGCACAAAGTCTCTCAAGGGACTGACTGGAAGGGGAGCTGGAACAGATACAGGGGGGCACGTGAAATGACTGGCTGGGACCATGTTTGGCGCCGAGGGTCGAAGGGTAGAAGCACCTTCTCCAAACCAAACATTTGTTGCTGGGTTTCCAAGGCGTGCAGGAGCAGCTTGCATTTCCCGGCCGAACCAGTTCGCAAGCAATATGTGCGCACGGAGAGATGGCCAAGGTAAAGATTAAGGCTGCAGTTGCTAGAAGCGATATGATTGTTGACGGGGAAGACGGTGATGATGGTGATGAGGGGTGATCGTGGTAGTCGACTTGGTGGTTGTGATGATTGGTGACCGGGGGCAGGACGGGGGGCACGGGGGCAACATCCCACACACCAGGACGGGAGGGCAGAGGAGGGGAAGCTGTGCTTGGCTGCGACGAGCCCTGGCTGCTGCCCTGCGTCGTGAACGGAGCAGGGCGACGGCGGGCACGGCACTAGGTAGACTGGGGGACTGGACTGGACTGGACTGCAGTGGCCCCGGACTCGGGGGCGTGGCCAAGAAGGGGGCTTCGTCGGACGGAGTGCGAGGGGTCGGGCTGAGGGGGAGGGGGGCCTGGGAGACCAGACTGAGAACACGTACAGAAAGTTTTTTGGTTGTTGAAGGAGGCAATCCAATCGCAGCACGGCTGTTGATCTGACTAGGTACCCGGGTTGAGAAGTAATAAAAAAAAGGGCGTTGCCGTCATGAAGACGGGAAGTGGGACAGGAGCAATCGGGGGCGTGTGGGCAAAAGGTTGGCACGCTGGGTTGTTGAAAGGGTCTGGGGCAGATTCACAGCCGAGATTCAGATTCCAGATTCCAGATTTGTTGATGTTGACGCTGACGGTCTTGTCCGTCCGAGTCAAGTCTGCGAAAGGAATTGGTGGAATGGGAGTGGCTTGGTCACGCTTGATTACGTCTCGCCTTCTCCTCAATTCTGTGTATGAGAGCTTGTCATTGGTTGGTTTTGCTTGGTTCGGGCGCTTGGGCCAGCCTTGGTCTGCGCTTTTCGTGAGCGCACCTCCACCTCCACGGCAGTGAGAGACATCCTTATCGCTCTTTATCAGTCAGCATCAAAAGGGACATGTTCCATGATCTCTTCATTCCACTTGCTTCACGTCATCGCGAGACCTTCCATTGTTAGGATGGGACTTTTCATTCATTTCCATAACTGAAAGGGAATATGACAGCCTTCTTGGGTTGTCCAGCAACAACAGCCGTCCCACTTGCGCCCTGGGCTCCGATAAAACCCCCCCTTGAGTCGGCGACAGCAAGAATAGGGATATCTCAACTCCTAGCTCATGCCGCATCCCGGTCAACAAATAGACTAGGTTCCAGCATGTGGCCGTGCCCTTAAGCTCATCATTAATGCTCCATTGATGTCAAAACATCAAAGCGCCCAACCTCTTCACCAGGTCTCAAGGCATCCAGGCAATCCAGGCGAGCCAGGCTCAGGCCACCAGCGATCCCAACATCCATCCAATCCTCGGTCCAAGGAAGCAATCTGTCGCGCCGCCCAGTCGCCACGTTTTTACCCCTGGCTCAGCACGTGTCAACCACAGATGGCATGCCAACCTAACAATGGAACGGGAACCTAACGTTATCTTATCTTCTCCGCAGGTCCAGGCAGAGGTACCCAGGAACTCATCACTCGCGCAACAAACCACATCTTTGTGGAATTCCACCCGTTAAAGAGATACTACCAAGGAATTTGAAGGGCCAATTATTATATTATCGATCGGTTTGCTCATCTACGCCCCACAACGATGGGCTTATGATAGATACTTCGACGATGGGGTACAACTGGAAGCTGAGATAAGAGCCAAGTAAGATCCAAGAACGACGGGACTTCGGTGGATATACAGATTATGATACAAGACATGGTCAATCATATGCTCGTCCGAGTGTTCTAATAATTCGGGATCCCTCTAGGCAGCAAGCAAGAGAAGAAAAGACGAGCTCGTCCACAGCCATCCAGAACATCTCCTCGAAGTAGGCCACTACACCTCATTTTCCTACACGGAGGCAGTACCGGGATACATCTCCTCGTCTGTCACCTCGATATGCAGCCGCATCATGATTTGCCGCTCGCCAAAGCTAGCGTAACCAAAGACGGTTCCTCGCATCGGCCTGTATTTACTACGGATCAGAGCATCCTTTTCTACTTGCTAGTGGCCTTGCCGCTTATCGGCGCCGGATACTAGCAGGAAGTCCACCTTCGTACAGTTGCCTATGGATGCGACGAAAAAGTGCGTGGGATCACTGTAAACACGGCTGTCGAGATCCCAAACATGGCCAACAGCTCGGCTTCCCCCATTGCGGTACCGGAAAATGATGCCCAGGCACGTTCACTGGTGTGCCCAAGGCGACGAAACAAGCCCCGCAACATGGCGTGACCCGCATAGCTTCCGCAATGTCTGCGCCCTATCCATCGTAGGAAGGCCACCAGGAAGACTCGAGACTTTTACGTTCGTAACGCTCCTCTATAAGGTGACGCCACGTGACACGACTCGGAGATCTTGCTCTTTCTCGCAGGTTGCGATTAGAGAGCAAATCAGCAAGTGACCGAGGTTCGAGCTGCGTCGCAGTTTGTGAGACGTCGGAAGCGGCGTCGGCAGGGTCGTGTTGGGAGATACATTTGGCGAGTCACGAGAAGGAATGCCGGAAGAGTCGTTGGAATGTTCGTTGGAAACCGCGCCGCCGTCCGTTTTGAGACCTCTAAGATGTCAAATGCAGACTAGACGAACCTATGGTGGTAAAGATTGTAAGGTAACATTGACGACCTTTCTCCGTCGTTGGCGACCACTCTACCCATACCAATTGCGACCCTTTCCTTGCCAGTTTTCCAACTGCTTAAACATTCGATGCCGGCGGCGGTGACCAGGCCTGGAATCCCACCTCTTCTTCGGAAACATCTCTTCGATGTCTTCCCACCGAAAACTCTCTCGTCAGCATAATTCCGCCCGACTCTCTCCATGCTCCCGGCATCTCTGGAGCCTCACGCAGGAACTGCTCCAGAGAGACTGTCCTAGATCTGGCGCCATCAATGGCTTTTGGCTTCGCTAGTTGCCGGGCAAGAGGCACCTCGTCGTCAGCATCATTACCATCCCTCCGAACCATTGTTGACTCGGACGTGGCTGGCTGTGTGCACCGAGTCCCGCTGACCTGACTATGGGTGTTTCCTACGGATTGTGCTCGCTTTCTCTTGAAGTAGTCTTGCACCGCCAGACGACCAAACGGGATCGAGACGGCGATGATGGCGACACCTAGCTCGGCGGATTCCCAGACAACTAGATCTGCTGCCGCGTCTGGCTCACAACGACTAGTTAGTCATGATCACCGGTTCCGACATGAAATAAGACAAACTGACATGTGAAATCATTCTCCAGGTCCGAAGCTTTGATGTACGTCGTCTTGATAGCAGCAACGATACCGGTCCTGAACACCATGGTCTCGTCAGCACCCTATCACAAACATACTGCCGGAATGCCAGAAAAGACCTACAGAAGCCCGAGGCTCAGGACAAAACCGAGCACGATTTTTTCAAGTCTCTTCACCTGAAGATGCCAAATTATGGACCATGGAAGTACCACCAAAGCAAGATCCGTCACCGCCGACCACGCTAACCATCAGTCAGTCAGGAACCAAGCATGGTAGAAGAAAGCACCAGGCAGCTCACCTCCCGAAAACGACCAATACCGACAAAGCACATTAATATCCCAGCACTTCCCCTCGATCAGCGGATTCCACCTCTTCTGCACCGGCGTGCACGAAATAAAGATAAAAATGCCCGACAACAGCTTCGTTACCAGCACCGACGCCGCTATGAACACCAGCGTCCACCTCTGCCACTTCTTGCGGGCGATGTTGTACAGCGTGAGGCAGATGGACGTCTTGGCTAGGGCGATTCCGGAAAAGACAAAGGCGCCGCCGGTGAATACTATTCGAGCGGAGGTTATGGCATCTTTGAGAAGCTTGATGTTCCAGATGTGCTGGCCGAAGCCGTGACGGATCGCTACGGCGGTGAAGATGGCGCCGGAAGTGAGGATGAGCTGTGAGTAGAGGCAGGTATGTTGGAATATGCGTGCCAAGATGGTGGTGAGAAGACATGGACAACTTACATAGGAGAGACCCAACAGCAGGTCGTCAACACCTAGCTGCTTGGCGTAGCGGTGCTTGCAGTAAAACCTGAAGCCCAGGGTAATGCCGGCTAGGGAAACCAGTACGCTGAAGGTGACGATCAGGCGGGGGACCGCCGAGTCGGTATCGGTGGGTAAAGCCATTTTGGTGAGTGTCTCTGGGTTCTCATGCCACTGATGGTTGAGACCATCGCTGTTAGTGGTATGAATACGAGGAGGAGAGAAGTAGACAGGTTGAAGACCGTCAACAGGAAAAGCAATAATGTAGAATGCCCTAGGTGCTATGCGTCTACCTAGGACACATCAAAGACGATGCGCGCTGCTTCTTTTTCATGGCTCGAATGTAGTGGATCTCTTGGTAGCCAGTATGAATCAAAGTAATGATCCCTCGGACCTGTTAACGCCCTGGTCTGGTTCGACTTCTTTGGTGATATTCTATATCCTCAAGTTGGGCCGTTTAGCTGCTCTCTTCCTTTTTTCCCAACCCTTCCAACGGCCACAACGTTGTTGGAAGCAGTTGGAAAGGAATGAACAAGAAAGAAAGAAACGCAACGGGTTAGGTTTAGACTTTACGCGGGCTGTCCCGTCCGCCACCGTTGATATTCCAGGGCGGTTTTTCATTGTGTGTCGGCATGGAGCCGGCCGTTGCCTCCATTGTCTGAAAAAGCAAACAAGCCTAAATGATCAATGATGCATCGGTCTTCGGAGGTACGGCTATGGGTAATGGGACAACGCAAACGAAGGGATGATCAACCGTTGCCGGTCGTGTGTCCGTTGGTGCAACAGCATTGAAGCCAAATGCCCGTCGAAAATCGGATTGGCATTTCGCGTTAAAGGGGCGGCGGTGACACACGACAACTGCCCCTGCTTGCGCTGCTTCGTGCGTTGGCTTTTTTTTTGTTTACACACGCATTGACTGACTTTACGATCGAAGGATGAACAGTCCTTAACGAACGACGCGGGGGCCTCCTCCTGGTTCTGCAAGCAGGTGCTGATCGAAGAGGCTTTGTTATTTCTGTGGAAACCAGCTGACCATTCGCGATATATCTCTTTCCAGACTTCGTGGGATCCAACCCAACTTCTTGCTGGCGCTAGGTGGCCCTTCTCACGTTGGGTGTAGTATGGCATGTGTTTAGGGGGACATAGCATGGGTGTTGTTGATGTGGTCGAGTGGCGTGGTCTGCTGCACCGGGCAGTTCCCGATGATATGAGCGACCTTGGGTTGAAGCACCTTAGTGGGTGGCCTCAACCTAAGGTCCAAACGAGGGAAAACCATCCAGATGGGCTCGTTTCCTGGCTCAGCCCCTCCACGCATTCGTTTTGTCATCCCTTCTTTCTTTCATTCACTGCTGTGCATCTTGGCGATATGGAAATACTGACCGTACGTAGCCAGCGCATCTGAATTCTATTATTATTATTTTTCCTTTCCACAACTAGACAGACGCATCTACTGCGACAAGTCGTCACCCCAAACCTCCTTCGCAATCTCGACCTCGAGGCGCACCTTGGCCCACTGCTCCTCCACCGTCAAGTCGTTTCCTTCCTTGGTCGAGCTGAAGCCGCACTGGTGCGACAAGCACAGCTGATCCAAGCCCCTAGGGCAGTATTCTGCGGCCTCCTTCAGCCTCTTGATCATCTCGGTCTTGTCGTCCAGCTCGGCCTTCTTGCTCGACATGACGCCCAGCACTACAATCTTGTCCTCGGGCAGGTGACGGAGAGGAGAGAAATCGCCTGATCGCGCGTCGTCGAACTCGAGGAAGTACACATCGACATTGAGCCCCTTGAACAGGGTCTCGGCCACGGGCTCGTAGCCGCCCTGGGCGAACCACTGCGAGCGGAAGTTGCCGCGGCACAGGTGGATGCCGATGGTCATGTCCTTGGGCCGCTTGCTGATGGATGCGTTGATGATGTCGACGCACTGCTGGGTCAGCTCGGCGGGGGTCTTGCCGTGGCGCTGGGCGGCCTCCTTGCTCATGCCCTCGTCGCAGAGGTAGGCCAGGTTGGTGTCGTCCAGCTGGACGAAGCGGCAGCCGGCAGCGTACAGGTCGTCGAGCTCGGCCTGGTAGGCCTTGGCAATGTCGTCGAAGAGGGGCTCGAGCGTGGGGTAGGCATCGGCGTCGATGGCGTCGCGCCCGCCGCGGAAGTACACCATGGTTGGGCTGGGGATGCACACCTTGGCGGTGACGGTCTTGCTGGCGCCCGAAGAGGCCTTGACCGCCTCCACCTGCTGGTTTACGTAGTTGAAGTCGTCGACCTGGATCGCGTTCGGGTGGCCCAGCTTGCCGACAACGACCAGTCGGGGAGGAGTCATGCCGTGCGAGGTGACGTTGGTGGACGCGACATGGCCGCGCTTCTCGACGCCGGCCAGATGCTGTAGGAAGTCGATATGGAACCACGCGCGGCGGTATTCACCGTCGGTCACGGACTGGAGGCCGTTCTCGATCTGTTCCCGGACGACGGTAGCAATGTGCTCGTCCTCGACCTTGCGCAAATCCTCAGCAGTAGCGGCCTGGCTCTCAACCTTTTCGCGGGTCTCGAGGATGGCCTTGGGGCGAAGGAAGGACCCGACGTGGTCCGCGCGGTAAACTCCGGCCGGAAGAGGCATGGTTGGATATCTGTAAGGTTTCGAGAATCAAGAGGGTGTGAGCTGCTGAAAGGGAGGGCGAGAGACAGGGCGGCTCGATATGGGTGTCTCTTTTGCTATATACCACCTGCTCACATGGCTGCCTACCGACATCCACCTAGCAATATGTGTTCAACCGGCGGGAGGAGGCTCATGTCGAAGGGTCTCGGGGTCTGATCATCCATATTGGGTGGTGAAAAGGAGGATTGCCGTGTCCAGCTTTAGCTCCAAAGTCCAAACAGCCATTGCCGTTGTGCGGGGTAGGAGGCGATGTTGCTTTGCAGGATCTGGGCGTGGGCAAATCTTTTCCGGAGGAACGATAACCCCAAGCTTTGGGACGAGGTGTTGTTCAGCTGGCGACTCGGCCCCGTTTTGCCCATCAAACCCCTTTGGCGGCTCGTGATGTCATTCAAGGCGAGTGGAAGTCCGCTGGCGATAAATCGGACTGCCGAAGAACAACTGTGGACGGGGAGCAGAAAGTCGGGACACCAGCCCACGCCAGCAATCCCGGCTCCAGTGGACACAGTGGAGTAAGTACTACTATTACCACCACAAGATGTTCAGTTAGGGCAGTCCGACAGGGAGCAGTCATACCGCCGGCATTGCGAGATCAGACAAAGGACTTGAACATCATGACCACGGCAAGGTGTAGGTGACCATAGGTACAGTTACTGCGAGATGGCTTCATCTTTTATAAGGTATCCTGGCTTTCGAGTGGTACATGAGGCCGGCGGATGTCGTCGTGATCGGGGCCCTTTGGTGGTTGATCCTGTCCCCGCCCCCGCTATGCCGTACCCCACTTTCCGATGGAATGACTGCGGGGGTCAAGTGGAGCATCCAGCCTGTCCTGAAGTGGCATCTTCATTAGCTTTGGCCTTCCTCTTTTCAGAACTGAACACCATCAGGTCCCCTGCCGGCGGCCGCGGTCTTCTGCATCGTGTGTCACCTTTTCTCACCGAACCGGCGTATCACGGTATCACGGTCTCACCTCCAAAACCAAGGCCCTTTGAAGAATAAACATTCCGCAGCCGCGTCTTCCTCCGTCCTTCCTCATTCAATATTTCCACCTTTTTGTGACCGCTGTCAATTCGCGGCACGATCCCGTCATTCTTCGCCTTTTGATGACCTTGTCTTACGGTTACTGCAAACCAGCCCTCTAGAATACGTAGGGTTCCGTCCCTTCCCCCTTAACACGACGTCTCAGATGATTGACAACAAGGCTTAGTGCATGCAGATTTTTGGTACACATTTGCGCCTTTCTGTGTTTCGGTGTTCAGCTTACCCCCTGGCTCCTCTTCGTTCGTTCTTTTTCAGGCAATTGGCAAAAATGCCACGATGCTTGTCTCGGCGAAGGGCGTTCAGTTTTCATGGATAACCGATACCTCCCTCCATACCCAGGTCCCATCCATGGCAGCCTCCTCACCAGCAGTCCCAACTCGGCTTGTCTCATCAGTCTCACTTACCTCACGTTTTGGGGGGAAATCCGGGTTACTCAAAATCTGGTTTCGGCACTCCTAGAACATATTAGCTAAAGAAGCGGTGTGTTTTGAGTTCTTCTTTCAAAAACCTTCGATATGAGGAACAGGAAACATGCATGTCCATGTCTTGTTCAAGCTGTCTAAGACATTGTCTTCTACCCTTTTCTTTCTTCCTCTTTCGGAGCGCGGCAGCGTGTACTCGCCTGGAGTAGAAGCGCCTCGCGCCCCCAGGCTTCGTCTGTATGACAATTGACAAGCGAGAGTCAAGAAAGGCGAGAAAAGAAGAAACGAGGTGTTCGTCTGGTGGTTGAAGCGGCTGCCGAACTTACGATTGATGGATGTGGATTTCTTGTTGACTTTTGGTGCGCTAGAGAATCGCTCGCTAGGCGTTCGCTAGCGACGGGCCATGGGGGGCTAGCGCAATGCGGAAAACGCCACCGTCTCGGTAGATGCCAGATGCCCAGATCGAAAAAGATGCTTGTTTTCAACGCCGCTCGCCTGTGAAGCCGTGAACCGACAACCGGGCGATCACTCGTGAAGAGGTGATGAGGCAGGTGATGCGTGGATCGCGGTCGGGAAGTGAAGGCGTGAAACCATGGAGCCTTACGTGAAGCCATCACGATCTCTGGTCGGACAAAGTGTTGTCCGCGTTTAGGGGACAAGAAAGTGCCGCGGGAATGCATCTGTCAACCACATCCAAGTGGACTATTGAGAGATCGTGGAGACAATCGTTGCACATACCATCACGAAGAGCTCAAAAGATGCAGTTGATATAATCAATTAACTAAGGTTGGTGGTATAGTAACGGTATCCGACAAGGTCGGTATATACCAAGGTATCGAGGATTGACAAGGAAAAGACAACATCAACAACACCAGGACAACCACCACACACACACACACACACACACCAGCGCCCATCGCACAGCACCAACACCCCTGCGCATCAAGACATCATAAACAACTTTAAGCCTATCCAACCGCAATATTCCAGAAAAATCATTCCCATTCACACATTTCATGCCCATCGTTCTCGTTGCCGACGTGCTTGCTCATCAAAATCATTCGCGTGCTCAAAATACAACTGCGGGGTATCCATCATCTTTCTCTCCTGTCGAACGCTGACCGTGTGTGGTTGAAAGGGTGGGTTTGTTGTCCATCTCCTCTCTTTCTCTTCTTTTTCTTTCTTTGGTTATTATAAAAGAGACTCAGTATTCTCTCAATTACCATTAGAATAGGTCTTGATTTAAACCTGCTTCTCAGCAGGGACGTCGAGCATGCCCTCCTCGGCGGCGTGGGCGAAAGTGGTGGTGGGCTTCCACTTGGCCGAGGTCCTGGGGGTGGTCTCCTCCATCATCTTGTCGACCTGCTCGAGCGAGAGACCCTTGGTCTCGGGAACGAGGAAGTAGGTGTAGACAAAGGCGCAGGTGCAGAGACCGCCCCAGACGAAGAAGACGGACGACTTGAGGTTGCCGCGCTTCTCGCCGACCATGTAAGGGGTGATGACGGCGATGATGGTGTTCCAGAGCCAGTTGGAGGCGGTGGAGAGACCGACACCGCGCGAGCGGATGGGGAGAGGGAAGATCTCGCCGATCAAGATCCAGGCACCGGGACCCCAGGTGGAGGCGAAGAAGAAGATGAAGATGGCGATGAAGGCGATCTGGGCGTTGACGGCGTTGATGTTGTCGGCAAGAGACGTTTTGCCGTCGGCGGCATGGTGGGTCTTGTTGAAGCCGACGGTGACACCGATGATGGCGACGATGAACTGGCAGATGGTCATACCGAGGGCACCCCAGAAGAGGATGGTGCGGCGGCCGAAGCGCTCGACGGTCCAGAACGAGATGGGGGTGGAGAAGACGTTGATGATGGTGAAGACCATGGAAATGAGGAATTCGTCCTTGATGGCGCCGGTGGACTTGAGGAAGGGGGTGGAGTAGTAGAAGATGAAGTTGACACCGGTCCTGGTTTTTGTTAGCTTTTTTTCGATCCTGTTTCAGAAGGCATTTGGAGGGGAAGCTCACCATTGCTGCATCATCTGAAGAGAGGTACCAAGGATGGTCTTGCGGAGGTTAGAGTTGGGCTTCCAGACAGAACCCTTGAAGCAGTTGGCCCACGAGCCGAACCAGGTGGTGGAGGGGATAAGCTGACGCTCGTACTCCTCGTTGGCCACGATCTCAGCAAGTTCGACCTGGATGTATTCGGAATTGGGGTCCTGGCCACGAAGACGGGACAGCGAGTTGGTGGCAGCAGCGAGGTTACCCTTCTTGACGAAGTAGCGGGGGGAGTCGGGAAGGCACATGAGACCACTGGCAAGGATGATGGCCCAGATGAACTGGACGCCGATGGGAATACGGTAAACACCGCTATCCGTCCTCTTCTTGGTTCCGTAAACGACGCAGGCAGCAAGCATGAGACCGATGGTGATGCAAAATTGGTAACCGGCGACCAAGGCACCACGGACCTTACGAGGGCACTACAGACATTGGGTGGTTAGTTAATCGCCCTTGAAAGACAACTGCTCTAGGGTGGAGAAAACTCACAATCTCGGACATGTACAGAATGACGACGGCAGACTCGAAACCCACGCCGATACCAGCAATGAGACGACCAGCAACGATAGCACCGAGAGCATCACCAAGACCAGTGATCATCTGGATCACGCAACCGATCAGGTAGATGAGACAGCCGAGAATGACAGTCCACTTGCGGCCCATCATGTCGGCGAGATCACCGGCAATGAGGGCACCAAAGAAGGTACCGCAGGACAGGATAGAGACGATGAGGGACTGGTGAGATTCCGAGATTTTCGCATCGAGACCGGAGTTGGCGCCTTCGACGGCATTGACAAACATCTGCGAGCCGAGAACACCGTTGATGTAACCGGAGTCATAACCGAAGAAGATACCACCGAACGAGGCGAAGGCGCAGATGAGGTAGGCCTTCCATGTGACGGGGGCTTCGATGCGTTCGACATCTTGAGTGTGAGCGAGCCCAGAGACGTGGGCCGCTGTCGGAACCGTCTCCTTCTCGTGGGCGGACGACATGGTGTTTGTTGTGACTCTTGTGTCTGTTGATTTCCCTTTTTTGTTGTCGTCTGGTTGTCGTTATGAGAAGAAGAGGAAGAGTAGACGAGAGGAAGGGAAGAGGGGGATGAAGGGAGGTCTATCACTTCTTGCCAACACAAAAAGGAAGTCAAGAAAGCGGCTTAAGAAAGGGGGGTGACAGACGGGATGCGAAGCTCTTTATGTGAAATGAGTTTGCATGTTTTAAAGGTCAATGTGCAGCGCTAACATAGCCCATGCCATGTCCTTGGTTACACTCCGGAACCTTGTCGACTTTTTCGGCTTCCCCATGCCCATGCATGCCCACAGAGCAGAGTCCCAGAAGACGGGGGAGGGTGGGAATCAGGTGGCTGCGGAGGGCTTGGTCGGATCCGGCCAGTCAGAACCGGAGATGGGCACCTAGACCAGCCAGACTGAGCCAGACAGAGGGCGATTTTCCCGACTTGGCAAGGTGCTCCTTGGGGATTTCGCCGCTGTCCCGCCGGGGTCGCGTGCAGGACCTCTCCCATTTGTTGCGGAGAAGAAAGATTCTACCTACACTACATACCGTAATAACTCGCGAAACTGGCCGAAAGCTAACCCTGTTTTTCTGGCAGATGTAAGGCCCAGTAAGCCAACATACACCAGCAAATGCATCTGCCTAGTTAGGGAAAACTGAAGGATATTGCCCTCCACGTTAACTCACACACATTTACATGTACAGGAAGCGGGCTGAGTCTGCCAGCTCCCTGTACATATCTGCCAGAAAAACAGGAAAAGCTTTCGGCCAGTTTCGCGAGTTATTACGGTACCCCAAATCCAGTGGAAGCTCCATGCTGCTTGCTGTTCATGCTCTCCATGGGGTCTCCAGGCCGTGGTGGTCATCCTCCCCGGGGTCCCATCCATGCAGCGCCATGCACGAGAGATGCAGAATAACGCCGAGCGAGAGAGCTTTGACCCAGAGCTTGGCCTTGAACCGTCTGGTCCGCCCCCTGTCCGTTCCCGAGGCTAGTGCCCCTTTGGTTCCCCAAGACATGTCTCTGAAATTCTGAATCATACCCCCCTTCATAAGCCGTATCCGTATTGTAACGTCATGTGAAGGAACGCATCCGTACAGCGTTTCTGAACCCCATTATGGTGCGTTACATTCCTTACGCAAAATTACGTGAGACTTGACCGCCGCACTCCCCTTCCGTTACCTCTTCTTCCTCCCGGTATGGAATGTCTCGGGTCTCGTTCTGTCCCGAATTGGCATTGTTTGGTCGTCAATCCTCAGTGTTCCATTCTTCGATGCGTGTCTTGCCTTTCGTTTTTCTTCAATGGAGACATGGGGCAATTCCTGACGAGTAACGACGTCTTGGTCATTTGGAAACTTTCATGCGATTTATACAAGCCAACCACCTGCCGCCGGGAATGGAAGAGACCTCCAAATCACCCGCATTCCACACCGTTTGCATAACCCCCTCGGTCAACTGTTCGCGTTCAAAAATAGGCCTTGATCCTTGGAATCGATAGCCGAGCCGGCGATGTTCTCTTTCAGCCGTGTGTCCCCTCCCTTCTAAACGTCAATGACGAGGCCGGGCGTCCTTTACCGGGCATTACATACAAACATAGCTGTATGTACCTATAATACCTTACACTACACCGAAGACCAGTTCCGCCGCTATGCAACCCGAACCCCGGACCACCCATACGTCAAAGCTGCATCTCTTGGAAGAAAGATCCTCTTGGCTCTCAGCTTCTCTCGGTCTCGTTCCGAATGACTGGTTCCAGTGATAGCTCCCGCGTGATTGATGCTGTTTACACATCATAAGCGACCTATAGGCGCAATTCCCAACTCAACAATTGACCGAGTGAACGCCCGTCCAGCTTGCGCGGTGTGGTTACATTGTCGAAATACCATGGTAATGGCAACGACGATGATTCG
Source organism: Copromyces sp. CBS 386.78 (assembly GCA_030685235.1). Classification (NCBI taxonomy): domain Eukaryota; kingdom Fungi; phylum Ascomycota; class Sordariomycetes; order Sordariales; family Sordariaceae; genus Copromyces; species Copromyces sp. CBS 386.78. Next base: position 44,637 of record MU839244.1, read on the forward strand.
CATTCGTTCGCCGAGATGGATTGTAATTCGTATGTAGATGAAGTATAGCTGCGTTCGGTGCTTCTCGAAACAAGCGAGAGCGGAACCCTTCCCTCAATCGTCCACTATGTACGACCGGTGAAATTTAATGTACCTGGTCGTTACACATAATAGACCAGCAGCATCCATCTCTCATCTTCAGATTCCAGATTCCAGAATTTCAGATAAGGGATGATATGGATCTCTGTTCTTCCTGTGCATACGGTTGTACGTGACTGACTGGCCGGGGGCTCTCAAGGGCAGGACCGAAAGGAATGGAACGGCCCCTTCCTGCGTGTAATTTTGAACCCAAAGAATGGAAGACGGGATGTTGGCCAAAGCAACGGCCGATGGTGCAGGCAGTACGTGCGGCCTTTCGGTTACTATTCCCAATCTACCTCCCGCTCCTTATTTGTCCTTGTTATAGATTGCCGCCCGCCACGGTTCGCTCCCGCCGTACCGCTGCAGCCTTGTTCCTGTCGTTGAAATTTGTGGTAGTGAACCCGTTGATGATTATTATGATGAAGATGCTCTAACAGCACGGACCAGCTTACACAGCCGGGGGGTGAGAAATTTCGGCTCCTCCAACCAGTATCGTAACTTTCATTACACACACAACGTTTAAACTCGTTGTTCAAAGCCATGTTCCTTGTCTATGATTTTTCTTGTCATCTATGGGAATACCCTTCCATGAACGCAATGGGATCATCCAGCGATCTTCGTTGCAGTAGCCCAAAGGTTTTGGGTTTGGGTTCGTTGCGGTTTTTGCGGGTCGCACCGACGTTGTTCCTGCACCCTTCGTATTTAGAACCCTTGAGATGACCCCGCTAATAACGATGATGATGATGCTTCATTATACACTACCTACGCTGCATCAGTACCAAAGCTTCAGGCAAGTGATGAAATCTGCAATAGGATCAACGCAAGCAACGAGTAAAACTGTAACACATGTTGATCACCAGTCCAGCCTTGCCGTACCACCCATACCATATCAAAATTGGGGTCCTGTCTACACAGCATGGATCAGTTTGAGGCTGAAGTTATGTATGTGATCATGGTGGTGGTACGCAACACGATACCTTAACTCATCTCCCTTTCCTCGAAACCCTTCCCCGCCGGTCTGTCTGCTGGCATCATCCGAGTACGTACCGAATTCATGATGCCCAGAACTGACATCGTGGTCGCCAAGGAGCCCAAACGAGTCAGGTATCTCTGCTTCAGCGTGCTTACAATTGAGAGCCAAGTACCTCTAGCCAAGCTCGCTGTCGTCCTCCCACGCCCACAAAAGGAGCCGCAAAAAAGAAGACGTCCAGAAGGTACAGTAGACCTATCCCGCCAGCTCGGCAAGACGATACGATACGATTAAAACCCCCCTTCGGCAGTACTTGCACATTAGTACCGGTTCTTTTATGGGCGCATTGCATACATCATCAAACTAATCCGGATAAAGCGTTGTCTTTGTTGAACGAGCCGGTTCGGTTCGGACGTTGGGTATTGCCTACACTGACTCGCATACGGCATACGGCAGCATACCATACATATCGCGTACTCGTCTGGGCTCGAATCGCCCTTCAGACCCAATGCGCCAAGGGGTGTGACAGGCGATTCGAGCCCACACGAGTAGGCATACTCGGGGTTACTTTCACATACATTACTCGGTGTCTCTCTAAGGCCCTGATCGGCTCATGTCTTTAGCTGTGAAATTGTATCCTTTTTTGCCAAGGCCGTTCTTTGACCAATCGGTTGGCGTTATTTTTATCCACTGGTACTTCTTGGCCACGCAGACACCTGGGTTTGGTTGGTTTTTGCGCGCGTTTGGCGAATCTTTGGAAGGCCACCAAGTACTGCAGGTAGAGGGTGGGCCTGCCAAGAAAAGATACAATTTCACGGCTAAGGGGATACTGCTTCATGAGCAGTATGAAAGCTGTTCAAGGATATTCTACACTAGCAGGGCTGTGCCTCATCTTTTACCAAAACGCTTTCCTTCTTTCGATAGGGGCATGGGCACTGATGTACCATTTGAAGCAATAGCACCTTAGTTAGCTTCCTTGGCAACTTTTCAAACTGTTCTGCTTATGTACCGATTTTTCAAACTCGAACCACTATTGCCAAGCGATTGCCAAGCACAGTTTGAACCAATAAAATCGATTAGTTTCGAACTTTTTGGTTTAAAAACTCACAATTTGATACTGGAGGGTAGACCCTCCAGTATCGCCTCCAGTATCGTTTCCAGTTGCGACTTTTGAATACTTTTGAAGAAAGCCAAACCTACCCCCTGTCACCCAAGTACCAAAACCCCCCTGCTACCCTCGATACTGCTCCCAGAGCAGTATCAGCCGATCAGGGCCTAATGGGAAGTAGTAATAGGAGCTTCATGTCTGTTTTGGGCATCATCGGTACCGTTACGTGTCGTCGCTTGGTCCATAGGGCCGGATCGCCTCCTCTTCCATCCGTCTCACCCGGCGGTTTTGGCGACGGCGAGATTGACGGCGACGGTGACCGTGACTACTGCGACATTGTTACCACTTATCAGTTCAGTTGGCCCTTCGCTCCCGACAACAAACTTTCTTCTCTTCAACCACAGATAATTACCGTGCATCACGACCGAGTCATCAGCACGAACGGTAACAATCGTCGTAACGTTCATTTCCAACCTTACACAGCTTGTACAGCTTCGACGTTACAACAACTTGGACACCCCCCATATGTTCGTCCCAAAGAAGAAAACCACCGAATGCTGCTGGCCCCAACAGCTCAGTGGAGTTCAGGCACCGGGCGCGCCAACGCCTAGCTAGGACAAGCATGGAAACGTGGTCCGGGGCGACAGGGGCCCGAACCAGTCCAAAGTGCAGGACAGGGTCGCTTGTAAACGGTCCTTTTCTGGGTCCCTTTTTCTCCTCGCATGCGCAACGCTTCTGGACTCCAACCGGACGTCTCCATTGTGCTCCATTCTCTCCATTCTTCGCCAGTCCCCATCCTCTCACGGTTGGGGCTTGCCCCGCCCCCGACCTCGCGACCTCGTTTCCCCAGATAAACTCTATCCCCATGATGGTCTTTGGGAGCGGGCTTCTTCCCCATGGGACGGGTGGATTTTGGCCACGTACGATTGAGGAGACAACGAACGACCAACAGACCTGGGGAAATCCCCGCCCAATACCACCGCGTGAAATCGTTTGTGGGTATTGGTGATTTGCAAAGTAAAAGCCTTTTCTTTCCTGGCATGTGACTTTCTTCATTCTAGAATTTTAATAACAAGCAAAATTCAAGACCGCCGGGAACGGGACCTAACGAAGCGGACGACGGTGGGGCATTCCCATCCCTTGAGCAAACTTGACATGACTTCGTCAGCACTTGGCAAATCGGGCTTGCCTGGCAGTCCTGGCAGGCCAAGGAGCTAAAAACCGTCCATGACATGAGTGGCTGTTCCGCTGTAAAAACCACTGAACGGCCACCACCGTCGGTTCCCGGCTACCGTTAGGTGAGGCCATTCCGCATCTTCGTTGCCTTGGCCCAGAATTCGCTAGCTTGCCGAGCCCAGCCCTTCTAGAGACAAAGCTCTTTTAATATCCGGGATTGGACAGTGGAGATGGAAAAAATCTTTGTCTGTCATGCTCGCTTTTTGGTGCTGGGATTTCCATCACCGGGCAGAATGATAAACCTGCTCTGCTGCTGGACATGCCCTACCTAGGTGCACTTCCAGTGCACGAATGCCCTCTGTTTCCATGGAACCAGGGGGCTGGACAGGCAGCTGAACTTTTTAACAGCGCAACAAGCCGCAAGATGGTCAACATTCGATTTCTTACGGTGTACGCAGCAGCAGCAGATGAAGGATGCACCGCACAGTTGAAACAGTCGACTGTGTCCGGCCAGCCAGCCTGGACACCTGGACGGTAACCCGCATCATGTGCCCCTGGATATCAAATGTGGTCTCATGTGACAAAGGTTTCTTTCTTTGTCGTTGTTGTTGTTCTTTTCTTCGGCAGCCTACTCGAGGGCTGGATGCGCCCTTTGTTGCACGTGTCGCATGATTCCCTTCAAAAGAGTTGTGCCGGTGGTTGGCAAAATTTGTCAAAGAAACTTTTGTTTGTTAGTTCGACAGGCTGGAGCAGCCCTGTTTGCCCTACCAGTCAGCCGCCTGGCTACCTGGCGACACTACCTATAGACCACAGCCGCGAAGGTTCTGGTTCCAGGTCTGGATCTCCGAGTGGCCAGCGCTCCTCTTTGTTTCGGATCCCAGCTCGTTATTTGCCGGATCTACAAATCAATCTTCAGGACCGGAGGTTGTTTGCACGAGGTCCCTGCTGCCAGCCTTGCCATCTCATCCACGAGGAATTCAAGCTTGTTCGGCTGCATTCTTCGAGAGACAGACCGCAGACTGCTGAGACGTTTGGTGCTGTGGACCGTTGAACTTGGATGGACACACAGGGGATCAGAGTGGTCTCCGTTCATGTGTACCTACGGCGTGGCACTTGAGCAAGGTAATGGTTTCGTGGCCAATCCCTTTCCGCCGACGTGCTTCTTACTGGCCCCACATCACGTCTGGTCCCTAATGGGGGGGGGGTCCTCTTCATTTCCGTGTTGTGGTCGGGTGTGCCACCATTGGGTACGCGGTGCAGAGGACCGGAGGTCGATGACCGGATGTATTCCCTATTCTGTCTTTCTTTTCGGGCCGTTCTGGGGGCTGTTCTGACCAAAAAAAGTCGGCTGCGCTGCAGTACCGTGCCGCGTTAGCAAAGAGGCGTTGGTCATTCGCGATCCGGGAGTGCATTTGTAAATTGCGCAGGATGATTTTGTTTACAAATCGAAAAGATGGAGAAGCAGATTTTAGTTCTAGATAGGTAGTCAGGAGACCGCCCTCTGTCTAGTCATGGCGCTCGCTGGCCTTCAGTCTTGTCCTCTTGTGTCGGTGAGTTTCTGCTTTCGTCAAATCCCTTTGCCTCCTGACAACTTCATCGTCGTGTGGGTGCTGTCAATTGCCGTGGCCGAGGCGTGCAAATGCTAACCTTGTCTAGGAATGACGACGAGACAGGTGCCATGACCGTCAACTTCGCTCCTTGCTTTCCTAGCTAAGCCGCCAATCAGTCCTCCATCATGATGGCGCCTCGAATATCCCAAATTCGACTCAACATACGTCGCGATCTTCTCTATGACGACGATATGGCCACGCCGGGACTCGAGTCGCTTTTGGTATTTGGCATCCATGGCATCTACCATCCTCGACTATCGAAACTTAAGATCGACCTTGCCGCTGACCGCTGTCAACCGAAGCGCCGTCGCTCGTTGGAGAAGACAAGCCTTTCCGATTCTCGACCTGTCGATTCTGCTGAGAGTTTGCCAGTGTGCCAGTTCCGAATGCCATCTACCCCGCTTGATGACACCAATAAGAAGCAAACCTGTCACTAACCCCAGACGCCACAAGTTTCGGGTGGCGTTGACATCTCTGCTGGGCGAATGCGGGACAACTGAAGTGAGGGGAAGGTCGAGGTCGAGTTGGAGAAGTTGGCCTTTGTTGGAGTTGACCAGACTGTCCATATTTCAGATGGCTGGCTGGCAATTGATCGCTACGGCGGCGGTGGCAGTTTCGGCCGACGAGAAACAACAGCAAACAAAGGCGGCAATTGAAGGCGAGAAAAGAAGTGAGTGCGATTCCTCCCTTCGTTTCCAACGGTTTCGGGAATTCGAAAGCGACAAAAAGCCATCGAGCTCATGAAACTTCCCGCCCGGCCCGTTTGACACTTGGTCGTGGCCCGTAGCGCCCGGAAGGTTCGCCGCGCACGGGTCGGAGCTCCGAGTAGCCGCTGTCCGCAATCCGGCGTCTCGTACTCCGCCGTTGACGTTGTGCACACCGAGACCCGAGATTCGTGCTATTTGAGGCATCGGAAAGTTGCCCTGTACTCGTCAACACAGGTCCATGCTTCGTACCTCCCCGTTCTGTGCCTCCTGTGTTCAGCAATCACGTCCATCGCCCCTGCCGTCACAATGGATCTCATCGACGAGACCTGAAGAGAGACAATGAGCGCTGCCGTGCGCATGGGCAGTCATGACCTGCTGCCGAAGCTTTCTTTACGGAAGGGTGCTTATCCCTTCCCCTTCCGGACTAGTCTTACCCCATACCCCGGTATCTATCAGCGTAACTTTCTGATTGGTTGTGTTCGTTTACACCGACCCTCATGTAAGTCGATATGTGGATAGTTACGCATTTAAGTTTTGTACGTATTTACGCAGTTCTTCGTTCCAGTGTTTCCGTCATTTCCCTTCCATGGATAGACTCACATTCCATACTTCACCTTCAAACCATCCCTTGAAGACGTTTTGTCCGGTGTCTCAATATCGCCAACAAGCTTTCTTGTAGATGGGCGATTGTTTTCGTCAGAGAAAAAGAAAATAGCAACCGGCGGGAATGTTGGACACGTCCATCCATCCCTTCCCTTCTGGTAGGTTCCCCTGAAAACGTGGTTCTTCCCGTGTCGTCGTGTGTTTCAGTTCTGAGTTGCCTGTCATCCTTTTCTACACATCTTCCCGTTTTCAAGGGGAATTCTGTAACAGGGGACAAAAAGAAATTGAAACGCATGCATTGAATGGCGCTCTGGCTCTTTGCAAAACGAATGCAGAAATCTCCAACGAAAAGAAAATTGACGGATACAACTTTGGACCTCCAATCCTCCTTGAATGCAACCCACCCAGTTGCCCGTGTCAGTATGTCAGTGTTCCCCGTCAAATGAGCAACTGCAACCATACCTAGCCTCCTAGTTTCATTGGAGGGTATGGAGATGGAATGCAACGTCAATTGCTTCCGAGGGCAACCTTTCCGATGAGAGGCGTTTCCGACCCTGCGTACGTACGTGGGTAAGTAATGGTAAGATCCCTGATCCGACTCAAGCCGGGCGTCAACGATGGGAGGAAGCTTTGTCAACAACTCCAGTGCTCCTGCTCATCTTCGAGACGCCCTCAGGGAGGAGCTCATTAACGGTCGAGTTTGTAGGCCATGGCATGTGATTCTTTCTTTCCCTGGCCAGGGGCACGTAATGTCCGATCTAAAGCACCCTTCGCGTCTTTATCGGCAGCCAACGAAGGTATGTACGATCTGATGAAGCGTCCATCCGACGGACCACTACCGTCGGTAGAAACTCGCCAGATTGGCAAACCTCTACTGCCAGAAAACCAGGTTATCTGGGCAGAATAAGCACAGTCCTGTAAGGCTCACGTCCGGCTTCCTGCACAGTAATGTGTGTGTGTTAAGGTGGAGGGTAATGCCGCTGGTCGGGGGCTTGTCAACTGGGCCTTTTCGACTGTGCTACTTGTTGGGGGGATTTCTTCTGTGTTGCTATAGGGGAAAATAAACACCCCCGACGGCCATCGATACTGTGTGCATTGAATTGCAGTCAAAACTGGGCCAGCAGAGCACATTAGGTATGCTGCTTCCTGTGCTTACTGTCGGGCGCTCAAAGAGGGTTAGAGGTTTGCCAATCTGGCGAGTTTCTACCGTATAGGTAGGTACGCAGTATAACATTCAACGGCGAGATGGATATACATGGTAAGGAACGTAAGGCAACAAATGACAACGGCGACCGCGATGGCAACGGGAGCGGGAGCGGCAGAGGAACGACAGCATGTAGAAGCATAGTATCCATCTGCGAGTAAGTCCTGAACACAACGGTATCTCGCTGTCCTATGACGTGATACCTGAAAGGGAGAATTTCAAACACATACGAATCGTACATATAACTGCAACTTCAAATCGGAATTTAACGCCGATTCCACCATCCCTATGACGAAGTCAAGTGCATGTCAGTCCATTGAGCACGGGATTCAGTCATACTGCAATGCGGCTGTATGGGCAGTACAGTAGTCAAATGATCTGATGAAGACAAGAAGATGACATGACACGGATACCGAGTTGCCTCAAAAGCCCCCCCAGGATCCAGGAAAATGCAGGGAACACAGGGTTATGTAAGTGTGTCATTTGATTTGGGTGAAGGTCGAGGAGCATAAAAGTGAATGTCCGAATTGCTCAACACTGTATCCTAAATTGTAGACTTCCAAAGTTGATCTTGGCCCAGGTAGTTTCGATCAGGCAAGTTGCCCGTCCATGAATAAACAAACCCGCGACTCTGGGCCACTAAGGGGGGCAGAATAGGACCAAGACAGTTGCAATACGAGAATTAATTTTGTTCCAATGCAATCTCTTCTTTCTCTCGCTGGTATACTAGGAGAAGGGCAATTATTACTATTATACACACTTTTAAATCGTAGTAAAAATTACAGCCAAAACACCTTCTTGTTCAATCATCACCATAATATCATGACCAAGCCCATCTCCAGCCGTCCAGAGCTACTCAAGTTAATCCATAAACCCAAACGCTCCATCACCTCCGGAGCCCCATCACACACCAACCTAGGACATCTCCGACACCCTACACCACATCTCTAACACATCTGACCCCCATCTTCGGTCATCACCATTCAGTCCTCCTCGCCGATGCGGATTCTGCCCTCGGTAGCGGGGCCATGAGACCAGTAGCCGCTAAGGTCGATGTTGGTCTCGGGCATGGCACGATGGCTAAGCAGCAACCAGAAGCCAAAGACGGGCTTCGCCAGGATGTCGAGAACGGTGTAAATCAGGATCTCGGTATCGACGCTCACCTTGCGGGCACCATCGGCGATTCCCCAAATACTATGAAAGGAGCTGTCGTTAGTGTCGGGCAGAAAGCACAAGATGACAAAGCACTTACATGGGATACGCGGTCCACAACAGCAGCGTAAACAGAGCCAACCCTGTGAACAGCCTCGAGACACCACGTCCCTTGGCACTGACAGTCCTGCCGCCATGAAGCGCCACATGCCAGATGACGAAGAGGTACGAGATGCACCCAATGGTATACCAACCCCACTTCTGCGCCGTGTTTCCTTGCTCTCCCAACGCCGAAAAAAGGCCGCACAGCACCATGATCACGTCCGCCACGATTGCCATGAGGGTATGAGCACCATCAACGCCGGCCAACAAACACAGGTCCAGCAGCAACAGTGGCGTGGTCAAGGTCCAGTCGACGTAGCGGCCCCAAAACACCTGGCGACACACCTGGCGCGACGTGTCGGGCACGTGCTTATGATGGTCCCAGACAGTGCTGCAGTTGTAGGTGGTGGCATGGCCTGTAGCCATGGCGAAGTAGGAGAGCGAGGCGACGATGGTGATGAGCGTCGTGATAACGTGGAAGATACGCTTCGATGTCGGCACGTTCCACGACAGGAGGGCAAAGATACCCGATGAGAGGACCATCAGGGCGAAAGTCACCCATAGGGTGCGGTGGCCTATCTCGCCGACGGTCTGGTACTCTGCTGGAGTCGCTGGTTGGTGAATTGTCAGCTTGGGAATCCAGTCTTGGGCGAGAGAATCAGGACACGGCGACAGGATACGTACGGATCACGGTGGGGACCGGTCCCGGCACAGAGGTAGCCGTTGGCATGAAGGTGGATGTGGTGGGCCGAAGCATGTCGGCGACTTGCTCTGGATGGATCATGTTGCTTCGTTATTATTTGAGTTCGACTGCACGAGAGATGATTATGTCCAAGAAAAGAAGAACAGCGGGGGAACCGCTCTTCATCCTTCAACAGCAGAGGACACACATTTTATTCCTTCCCCTGGACAACATGACGGCACTGCTGTTAGGTACTGCACGGGAAGGAGGACAATGCGGAGATGCAGAAGTCAGCTGGTGGACATCCGTAACGGCGACGTCATCCAGTTGATGTGTGTCACCCGAGATGAAGTCCGACCCGAAGTGGCGGAAGTGATTGCTGGGCGCGCTTCAAGACGGCCTGCCAATGCTGGGAAGCTGCCTGTTGTGCCTGGTGGTGACGGTGCGGGGAACGAGGTAAACAGCATCATGCATTGCATCGAGCGTACGCGTCCAGAAGTCTCCCGATTCGTTGCCTGGTGCGGAGAGACACGGGAACAACCTAAGATAGAAGAATCTCTGTGGACATATCGTCATCCATTCCTGACTTTGCTCCCGCTTTCCTCCGTCTCCATTCTTTGTTGAGCAAAGGCAGGCTTCAACCGGCCCATCCAATGTCACTTCCTCCTGTCTGCAAAATTGGGAAATTGTCGATCGGTGACCCTCTAAGCCGAGAGGAAGTCGCGAATGGAGAGGAGAAGGAGCGACCTGGCTCGGCATCAGAGCTCCCGTCCAACAATGGAAGAGACGAACAAGCTTCAAGTTGGACAATGCAAAGTGGAACTGAAAAGCAATGAAGTTGGGGAATTGGTGGGGCGAGATCTTGCCATAGAAGCTCTGGGGTTAGGGTTGAAGCTGAGCCACAAGATCAGCCGACAGCGATCCCCATCCTGGTGATGCTTGATGGAAGGCAATGTTTTAAAACCCGCGCTGCCACAAGCGACTTCATGTCAGATTCTGACCACTGCGCCAAACACCCCAAAAATTGGAGCTCCATCGAGGTGATGGATTAGTGCCAGATCTGTACCCCCTATATTCTGACACTTCACAGACAAATGTTGGTGGTGAAGAATACCTACCTTGGTAGAGCCCAGGGGCCCAGGGTGTTATCTGATAAGTCCGATAAGCTGATAAGCCGGTGCTCCCGTCGCCGCTGCAGGGGTAGGTACCTTCGGTTAGCGTCGTGGCCATCCTCCAAATTCCTGAGGTTACTCCGGTCCCTCGTGCTCTCAGCTTGTCATACAGCGGCCCGAACAATGGACAGGACACGACAGAGCCATCATCACTCACAACAACAACAACGACCACTGTGGGCGTGTTTGGTTCAACCATCAAAACAAAAGTTTGTATGGGGAAATTATCCCTGTCAGCCAACACATTGCAAATCGTAAGATAGATCCGGCGTCGGACCTCCTTTACCCCCTGTAACCCCCCTGTAAGCTAATGCACTAGGCTCTTGGCCGTACCTCCCCTGTATGCGCCGTGCATGTGCTTGCATGAGGTCTTATCAACTTCCTAATCCGGTATAATGATGGTTCATTCTATTGGTTTCTATCTTCACGGGTTGGACCATGAAGATACTTGGCGGTAGGGGAAAAGTAGGACCTTTTATCAACCCCCTCTCATAAAAGAGGGGGAAAAAAAATTCTAGGACAGCGAAATATTAATAGGACAGTACCGATCGGTCGCATATTAAATCGTTCGTTAACGCCGCGCAAAATCGCTCATTTACATCGCAATTTCGGACTACCACCACACCGCATTTCAACTATTTAAAACTATACAACAATAAAATTCGATAGATCCGTAAAATATTCGTACAATCGTTAATCGTATCGTAATCGTATAATACCCATAAATTTCGACAAATATTTCGAAGAGCTAGGAGAAGCGCCAGCGGGTTATCGTAGTACCCGTATATATCTCACTACCCGCGAACGTATCGATCGCCTCAAAACATTACGTAAACCGCCGACTATTAAAGAAATCGCTACCGTTACTAAAGAGTCGCGTACTTCTATATCTCGCTATATTCGAATATTAGAGGGGCAAAGCAAACTAATTATCTCATTGCATATTATAGGGAAACCTCGTATATTAATTAGCGCGGAGGAGGATACTATCGTTGTATACATTATATTCTACTTCGAAAAGAGATTTCCCGCCTTATATAAAATAATCGTAACGGCTATAAATCGTCTACGCGCGCTGTAGGGTATTCTAGCTACCTATAATATATAATAATTAATATAATTCCTTAAAGATTACCCAAAATTAAAAATTACGACTTATCGCACAGTAAATATTAAACGGAAATTTTAAGAACTAAACGAATAGTCCGTTAACGAGTAGTTCGATCAATATAAAGCTATAATTAAAAAATATAATATTATTAAAAACAATATATAAAATTATAATAAAATAGGAATACAATTCGGTTATGTAGCGGGCGGTCGTATAAAGGTAATTATATTATAGAAATTAACGAAGTAGAAAGTAAATTAATTGCGATTAATTTATATAGGGAAAAATACTAATTAACTTTATTATAGCCTAAAATAAATAATATCGCTAATTGAAAGTCGGCTACCCTTATTATTAGGGTTAATACAATAGGGAAAGCTATTCCTATTTATATAATCTTTAAAATTAATCCGATAAAGGATTTTATTGCTAACGATTTCGAAGATAACGTCCGGTTTACTAAATTACTAACCGGTTTTTCGAACGCTAAATTCACTTTTAACTAATTAAAATACTAGAACTACGAATCCTTCTATTTATTCTCCGCCTTTACGAAATTAAAACGGGAGGATGCCCGTATAGTAAGGGAGAAAAAGAAAGATAGAAATAAAAATAAAAATAATAATAAAGAAGGGGAAATAAACGTAGAGGAGGGGTTCTTTTTTATAGACTAATTTAATTATAACTAATATAAAATCGATTTTTTTAGTAAAAAACTTCCCCAATTTACTAATAACGGTTATAGTTTAAAAAATTTTTATAAACCTATCTACCGGTTATTAATTATCGACGGTTTCAATAATTACTATAGCATCGAAATTAAAAAGTATACTAATACCTTCAACCTCATCCTAATAACCCTACCTCCCTATTTAATATATATAATATAACCTCTTAACGTTAGAATATTCTCATCTATAAAAGTATATTACTAAAAGGTTTTACGACAATTCGTTTAATAGGGCGAATATAATTTTACCCGGGTAACCTTCGTTAGAAAACTAAAAGTTAATTACTTTCCTCTATTACCCCCCTATCTCCCTCTATCGCTACCGTCCTATTCCTATATTAACTATATTATCTCCGGTCTTTTAATATATCCTCGATACTAATATAACTATATACAATATCCTCAATTAATTTATAGATATAGGAATATCTATTACAGGATTACTTATAATAGCATATAGTACTAAGTATTGTATAGTCGAGTCTATTGGCTATTAGCTAATAGGACCGTATATACGTACGCACTAGTAGGCCTCGGTCTAGATCTAGGTACGGTATAGCCTACCTTATATCTAAACCGCACTCCTCCCTCCTCTCCTTCTTTCCTTCTTCGTACAACTACGTATATCCAACTATACCCCTAACGGTATTATCCTCGTAATAATTAGTTGTACCTTACTATTATACTACGCGCGTACACTTTAAAATAAATTTATTGCCACTATTATAAATATTTCCGACGAGCCCGCAATTTCGTCGTACCGCGATACACCTCTCTCTTATCGTACTGCAATATACCCCTCTCGTTGTATTATGATAGACCTCTTTTTCGTCGCTATAAGGTAGCTAACGGATACCGTTTACACTATAAAGTAGTAAGTACTAATTACGCCTACTTAAATAGCAGCCCCTATTATTAATTTCGACGTCGCTATCTCTATAATTAACGCTATTGTTGGCTCTAAATACGAATAACTTTTCGAAAACGTTATAAAAACCCTTAACAATGCCGCTCTCTAGTACCTAAGTAACCTAATCGCGGAGGAAATTTTTAATACTGCTTTTAAATTCGCCTAATATATTACTTTTCCTTACGTTATTACTACTTTCGCTTAATTAATCTATATAAACTTAATTTAAATTAATACGTTCGCTAGCGCCGTTTAAAATTCCTTCGAAGTTACCTACTGGTAAATTACTAATTAAGAAAATACTATTACTAACCTTTAATAAGAGTTCGCCAACCTTTAATAAAAGGCCTAATAATTCTATAATAATTTCGTTATAATTAACAAAATTAATATTAAATTTAAAAAAACTGCCGAGACCTAAATTAGAGCTTTTAAGAAAGCCGTTCGCGATAAAATTACTCCGCCCGCCTCTATCCCTACCCCCGATTCTAATAATAAAACTACTATAATTACCCCGAAAACCCGTACGAATAAGGACCCCGCTATTTATATTAATAAAGATATTTTTACCGTTAAATATATTAAAGCTTTCTAAAATTAGCATAATAAAATCTAATTATATTAATTCTAAAATACTTAGTAGTTCGATTAGAATAAGTATTATAAGTTTATGTAAATTCTTTTATATTTTAGAAGCAACGCCTTTAGAATTCTATCGTTATATATAATATTTATTATTAAAGAAAAGGATTCGATTTAATAGAAATAAAAAAGTACGGAGGCCTTCCTTACTTATTTCAATATTAAATATAACTATATAAACCTTACCCTTAAAGTACGCCGCGATTTTAAATTATTAAAAATAATTAAAGGTATAAAATAGTTCGATTTCGAAGATAAATTTATTATTATTATTAATAAATACGACTTTAACGAAATTATAAAAACTTATTACTTAAAAATAAAAATTATAAATGAAATCCGTAATATTATCGCCTATTAATAAAATATTCTAACCTACAACGACTTTAATAATTAGCTTACCTTCTATTAGAAGTTCGCTACTAATTTAAAAGAGTATAATTAGCATAATAAAATTAATATTTACTTTAAGAATAATATTACTAGTACCGGTAATATTACTACCCTTAAACGTACTATTAATTAAAATAGTATTATTATAAATTTTAATACTATAAATGTTATTAATATTTAATTGGCCCGTATAATTAATAAAGTAATTATTAATTACCGTATAAAGAACGGACTTTATAAGCGCTACGCCTAAATTAACTACTACGCCTATAAGTACTATAATAATATTAATACTAGTATCCCTAAGGAGTAAAGGGAGCGCAACCGTCGCAACCGTTGCAATAGAAGAAGTAACAACGGTAACTGTAATAAACCCGCTATAAATTAAACCGATTATAATAATAATAGTAATAATAATATTCGTATTAATACTATCGTTACTAATAAATCCGCCGCTCCCGTTACACCCCCTACTCTAACCCCTACTTAATTTACAGAATACAATACAAAAAATACACCACCTCTCTACTAAATTATTTAGAAAGGCTATCGTTTATAGTAATAATAAAAAAGGAGGTAAATAATTTAGTAAATTTAAAAATAATTTAATTTAAAAATTCAAATTTAAATAGTTATAATAATAATTCTATCTTCCTCTTTATTCAAATTATTTATAGACTATATAATTAATAGAATAAATACGCCGTTCTAATTAATAATGGATATTCCGCCCTCGCTTTTATCGATTACAATTTTACTACTCGCTATACTATCCTACTCTTAAAGTTCCTTAAATTAAAAGCCTTATATTTAATAGATAATATATTTAAAAACTTTATTACCTATTATTATAAAGTCTAATTATAAATCGGTTATTATATAGAAACAATTATTATACTAGCTTACAATTTAACTGACAATTATTCTATTATTTTAGGTATACTATAGCTCAAATTTTACAACCCTATAATATTATAGCTAGATAGTACCGTTACCTTTACTAACTACTATATAAACCGCTACCTTTCCGCAAATCTTTTACCCTCCTTATAGTACGCGCTTAAAGTTTAGAAATATATTTATATATATTATTATAAAACTATATAAAGTATTACTAAAGTAATCGGCTTTAATACTTTAATTGCGGACCCCGCTCCTAATACTATTAAAAATAATACCCCTAATACCTTAAATCCCGCCCTAATTGCGAATACTATTACCAAAATTCCTAAACGGACTAAACCTACTATTTACTGTACCGTAGCTAGTTAACGAAGATCCGACCCTTATTATTATATTATAGTATATAAGATATATTTCTCGAACGAATTAATTAACCTTATAAATATTAAGGATATAACGGCCGCTAATTTTAATTAACTATACGAAAAGTATTATCTACGGGTATTCTATACTTTGTATATAGAACTTTATAAAATTTTAAAAGAAGTTAAGGCGGAGAAAGAAGCTTAAATTAAAGAGGTAAAAGGGGGCGCCCTAAAATTTAAAAAATATAAAAACGATAAAGGCATCGTTAATAAAAGAATAAAAATAGGAATTAAATATAATAAATACGATTATAATTATAATATACCTAGCGGTTTAGCGAACTTTACCCTAGAAATAGAATAAGAAATTTAGGACGGTAATAATATTAAATATAAGAAATTAATAAATAAGTATTATTATTTATAAATTAACGCCTACGTTAGTAAAGGATCTAAAATTGCTATCCGAATAATAAAGATTATTAAATATATTTATTTTAGTAATAATGTAAACGAAGATTTCGAACGTTGCGAAGTTATTAAATTCGCTATTAGTATTATAAAAAAAAATGTAACTAAATTTTATAAGAAGGCCGATAAGCCGCCCAAAACTAATATTTAAATTAAAAAAAAGCTTCTTAAATAATATTAAAATTATTTTAACGTTTTCAAATTTTGTAACGCTACGGTCTTACCCCCCTACTATTTTTACAATTTTAAAATCGAATTCCGCCCAGGAAAATAAATGCCTTATATAAAATTAAAAATATTTAACCCCGACGAATTAAATATAATTAAAAAATAAATCGACGAGAATTTCTATAACGGGTTTATCTGTCCTTTGTAATTAAAGGCCGCTTCTTAAATTCTACTAGTATAAAAGCTAAGCGGAAGTATTAAAATTTACGTAGATTATAGGAGGATTAATAATATTACTTTTAAAAGCTACTACTTGTTACCTTTAATTAAAGAAACTTTTAACGCTATTTATAAAGTAAAAATCTTTATTAAATTAAATATTATCGCCGCTTTTAACTGTATTTGCGTTATAGAAGGATATAAATAATTAATAACGTTTATTACCCGTTTTAACCTATTTAAATTATTTATTTATCTATTTAGCCTATAAAGAATATTTAGCGTATTTTAAAACTATATTAATAATATCTTATATAATATCCTAAATATCTATATAACCGCTTACTTAAATAATATCCTTATCTTTTCAAATAATAAAGAAAAGTATTAGAAGTACGTAAACGATATTTTTACCCGCTTAGAAAAAGCTAGTTTGCAAATTAATATCGACAAGTACGAATTTTACACTAAAAAAACTAAATATCTTAAACTAATTATTATACTAGGCAGTATCGAAATAGACCTAGTAAAGGTTAAAACTATTATAAACTAGCAACCCCTTATATTAAAGAAATTTTTATAAAGTTTCCTAAAGTTTACTAACTTCTATTATTATTTTATTAAAAGTTTCTTAATAATAGTAATACTATTATACAACCTTACAAAAAAGGACGCAAAATAAATATAGACTATAATATAATAATCCGCTTTCGATACTTTAAAGGCCGCGTTTACTAGCGGACTAACCCTACGTATCTACGATTAATCTAAAAAAACGGTCGTAAAGACCGATACTTCGAATTAGGCTTTTAGAAATACCTTTTCCTAATACGGGAATAATAGCGAATTCTACTTAGTTACGTATTTTTTAGTACGGTATTTAATAGCGGAATATAATGATAATATTTATAATAAAAAATTCTTTACTATTATTAAAACCTTAGAAGAGTAGCGCCTAAAATTAGAAAACGCTTAGCAACCTTTTAATATTATTACAAATTATAAGAATTTAAAAACCTTTACAATAAATAAATAATTTATACCCCGCTATATATAATAATTATAATTCTTATTACAATTTAATTTTTCAATCCTTTATATATTAGGATTATAAAATCTTCGGCCCAATATACTAAATAAAAAGCTAAAAAATATACTTCTAAATATAAATAATTATTACTTAAAGGTAAAAAACTATAAATTTATCGACCCCGCCCGCTTTAAAAAGGGTTACTTCTCCTTATTAGCTATAACAATTAGCGACGACCTCAATTTCGATAAAAAAAGTATTTTTTCTTTCCTTAAACACTTTAGAGGAACTGAACAAATTAACTAATAATATTATTAACGAAAATTATAATTAATCAACCCTAATATAGGAAACCGTTAATTATTTAATAAATTTAAATTGTATTAAATAATACTCCTATATTAGAAAGAAGTTTAAAGTCGCTTTCGCCGAATATTCTACAACGGGAAGTAAAACCTACTATAAAAAAAAGGTATTTATCAACCTTAATAATACTGCTACCTATTTACTATTAATCTACTATATTTATTCGTTACTAATAGCCGGCTATTTAAGTAAAGATAAAATATAAATATAAATAAATAAGTATTAATATTAGTTAAGTATAGCGGAAATTATTAAAGCCTATTATAAAAGTTACCTAATATACTTTAAAATAAAAGTATTATAACGAATTAAAATAAGCTACTTCAAACTTATACTAGTAACTTATATACTATAAACTAATATATTAATCGATTATATTTCCCTTTTACCGAAAAGCCTTTATCTAAACTAGAAATTTAAATATATTATTATTATTGTAAATCGTTTAATAAAAATACATTATTATATCCCGACCGTTACTATAAAAATAGAAGAATTAGCAGACTATTTTATTAACTATATTTACACCTTTTATAATTTATCTAATACTATCGTTTCTAACTATAGTACTTAATTTATATCTTTATTCTAATCTATAATTTATAAACGTTTAACTATTAAAAAATTATTAAACTCTATTTTCTACCTATAGACTAACGCCTAAATAGAGCGTATTAACGTAAAAATAAAATAATATTTACGTATCTTCGTTAATTAGGTACAAATAGATTAAATACAATAATTACTATTAACGGAATTCGTAGAAAATAATATAATATTATTAATTACAGGTATAACCCCCTTCTTTACTAATTATAATTTCTACCCCCGTATAAGTATCGAACCTATAATAATCGTACTATTAAAAGGTTTTTCGCTAATATAGTAGAAGGAGTATTTAAAAGCTAGCGAATTATTCGTTTGTTTCGAAGTTATTTAGGACTACGTCTGTACTTCTACGAAGAAAGTATAAGACTAGTACGAAGCTAACGCTAACGAAAATCGGTCTAATATACTGAAATATTATACTAGTAATTTCGTTTTATTTAATACAATTAATTTCAATAATAGTAGGCTATACAATAAATTATACTTACAATAAGAAAGCCCTTTCAAAGTAAATTAAATACAATCCTATAATATTAAATTAATTTTACCCGCTAATATAAAGTGCTTATTAATATTCTACGTCTCTATAGTAAAACTTTATTGTAAAGGCCTCCTTAATTAAGCCGACCTATAAGGCGACGTACGAGCTAATAAAGGTAGAATTATAGTTAAAATAAATAATTACGAAGAAGTAGTAAAATAAGAATTCGATAAATTTTTAAATTATTTTTAACGAAGAAATAACTGTTATTAATTCTATATTATAAAATAGAAATATTATAACCCTGCTAACGAACCTTTTAATAATATTAAAGGAGTAAAGGATTTTATTATTATATTTTACTGTAATTATTTAAATACCCCTATCCTACTAACGGTTTAAAATTAGTTAGAAATTAAAATTATACTTTAAAAACAAATTCTAGCCCCGAAGCGAAGGGCCCTAATATTAGCTTAAATACCCTAAATATGCTATATAATATCGCCTACACTCTAAATACGCTATACGGCATCGCTTATACCCCAAATACACTATATAGCGTTAACCCCGCCCCCGAAACGTTCTAAGCGTATTACTAATTTAAAAGAGTAGATTAATACCGCCGTAATAACTATTACGATTAGCTGTAAAGTACGGACAATTATAACCGATATACGGGAACCTATAATTAAAATAGTAAACCGGGAGTTCGAACCCCTATCCAAAGAGAATTTAAAGAAAATAAATAAATTCTTCTACAAAGTATTTAAGAGGATAGTAGAAATTTAATAAGGAAAGCGGCCCCCGATAAGGAATGTAAAAGTACAGTTAGAGGTTAGGACTTACTAGTAGGGAAATAACGATAATATAGCCGCTCAATCGCGGATTATAGGCGTTCAGTTACAGATCGAGGAGTTAAAAGACGGGGATTAAGGCAAAATTTATTATTTTATATATATATATTAAATAGATCGTTTAAAGTTCTATAAGCTTCTTTTATAAGGAAGTAATATTATAAGATTATTTATAATAGCATATAATATTAAGTACTATATAGTCGAATCCATTAACTATTAGCTAATAAGACTGTATATACGTACGTACTAGTAGGCTTCGGTCTAGATCTAGGTACGGTATAGCCTACCCTATATCTAGACCGCACTCCTCCCTCCTCTCCTTCTTTCCTTCCTCGTACAACTACGTATATCCAACCATACCCCTAACGGTGTTATCCCCGTAATAATATCGCTAATAAATAAGAGGAAAGTTCTAATACAAATCTAGGCGAAGCAACCTAAAGAATCCAACCCCGCTCTACCTTCGATACTCCCTATATAAGACCACTTTAAAAATACCATTACAATTGTAAACTATATTAAAGACAAATATCTTTATACGTTCAATTCGGCCACCCGCTAATATTATCGTACTATTAAAATTATTATTTACGAAACCCCGTTAATACATAATTGTTATAGGGTACTGCGACTTGGTGGTAGTTGAGTACCGTGTAACCTAGGGTATATGTACGTGCATTCTGCAATTCTATTCCAGATAGAATTACGGTCCATCTTTTGGTGGTGTAACGGTTCCTGTATTGCACGTCAGGTCCCGTAACAGTTAATTCTATCTAATGGCGAGACGTCGTGGGTTCGATTCCCCGCAAGTGACATTGTCCTTTAAGAAGGATAAGTGTCAGCGACGCAACTCATTGGAAAGCGATAAGCTTTCAGGTGGCGCATATACCTTGCAGTACCGATAAGAGATCGGAAAATTGCACCTAACCCGCGGGAGCCGGGTAAAGAAGGAGGTAGTGTTACAGGGTACTGCGACTTAGTGGTAGTTGAGTACTGTGTAACCTAGGGTATATGTACGTGCATTCTGCAATTCTATTCCAGATAGAATTACGGTCCATCTTTTGGTGGTGTAACGGTTCCTGTGTTGCACGTCAGGTTCCGTAACAATAATAATATACGAAAACACAACTGGTAGGACAAAAAGAGGGCAGCGAATCTAAATAAAAAAATAAGGAAACGGGTAATTAAGCTGCCCAAAGAGGGTAACTCGCTTAACCTTTTTAAAAAACAATTTAATAAAAGAGTAATTAAACGGTTATATAAAGAAATAGCTATAAAGTATAAAAAGCAATTAAATATTATCAAAGTATATAACCGCGTAATTAAATAGTAATTATACGAACGATAAATTAAGAATCCTAATAGTAAGGAGAAGGTCTATTAAAAAACGTATGTTAAAAATTAGTAAAAGTAGTAGACTCAAGAAAATTATATCCCTACTTTTAAAGAAAATATATTTAATAAGGATAAAGAGAAGGAGGATAAGGGTACGGGACTATTCGTACGAAATATATAGAGTATACTATTACTAAAAGTATTTTAATAGGCAATAAGCAATCCCTAAGATAACTTCTACTTTAACGATTCGATAGATATTAATTTAAGTATCCCCTCCTCTCCTCCCCGCCCGCTACGAGAGATAGTATTTTAAATAACTACTACTATTAATACGCAAATTATTAATTCTATAGAGGGTAATCCTATCCCTAAATCTATTACCGACGTCGTTACTAATTTTAATACGCAAATAGTCATAACCCTATTCGAAAACGAGAGTACTCTTATTAATAACGACGATAATGATAATACTATCCTTAAAGCGGTATATAATAGAGAGGATAACGACGACGAAGAGGAGGAGGAGGATAGAGGTGAGGAGGATAACTAGACTTTACTAATACTCCCGCCTATTATACCTAGACTTCCTATTATACCTAGACCTCCTATACGAACTAGGCTATTTACACCAACCCCTACCCTCGCCTCTACTCTATTACGTATAAGGGCTCTTAAAGAAATACTATATTAGAAGCTTATAAAGTTTATAGAAGGTACTATAAGACCGCATATAAAAGTACGAAAGGAGGCTGCACGTATAGGGAGTATACTAATAAGGAGGGAGGTAGTCGTAAAGGAGGTTATACCAATAAACGAGGTACTAGTACTAGCACCAGTACTAGAACCAGTACTAGAAAATAATAGATAAAGATTGCAACCCTCTTATTTGTTTACTTTCTACTTAATCGAGCAATATCACGAATTTACATAGCCTTCTAATACCTATTATATTAATAAATATCATTATATAATATAATGTTGGGAAATGCGGCGGGGTCACTTTACTAGTAAATTAATATAGAGTCTGTCCTATCAATATTTCGCTGTCCCAGAATTTTTTTTCCCCCTCTTTTATGAGAGGGGGTTGACAAAAGGTCCCACTTTTCCCCTACCGCCAAGTAGAGCGTTTTGTTGGTTGACAGGGTACAACGCGTTAGTCGCGTGCTGTAGATGGCGCTTTGTACCCTCCTCTACCCCTGTCAAAAACAGATGGAAAAGTTGTTGGTTGAACCAAACGCGCCCTGTGAAGGAGCTTAAAAAGTTTTCCTCATTGTCTTATCTTTTATTGGGTACATGAAGAATGACCATATGTTGTCGGTTAGACAAGATCGATTATCGCCAGATCCCAATCTGAGACCCAAGATACATCTGCCCCTCCACTATCCAGCTACATCTGCGGGATTGGGCGTCGTTGGGCAACGCACACAGGTCGGGATTGGGCCTGCTTCAGATATGTTGCATCCGCGCGACGAGATCCGCCCAATGGGCAGATGACGGTTGGTAGCCTTAATGGGGGGCTAGCTAGGAGGCACCCGTGATGAGGTGAGTCGAGAGAGAACAAGATCGTCTCCAAAGAGTCCTTCAACATCTAAAGTCTTGCTTTGCATCATATTGTGAAAACCACTCGTCGTGATTCCTCTTCATCAACACCATCGACTTTCTTAACGATCCCCTCGTGCTCTACTCAACGACGCGGCAAATCGCCTTCCACGGCACCATGGCGGACCCAGCAACGATATTGGGCGTCTTCAGCGGCGCCCTCAAATCATCAGCTTCACTGGCGAAATTATCAGCATGACCAGGAATATTGCCCACACTGGCTCGCCCGATCCCGCCCTATCGACCAAGTCAGTTGCTCTGCTGAGCCTGTCTCAACAACTGGAAAAGTCCTTATCGACGCTTGATTCGGCCGGTGTTTGCACCGAAGAGCAGCAACAACTTCAAGAAACGGCACAACAGTGCTTGATCGCCGCACGTGCTATGACCGATGAGCTGGCCAAGATAGACTGGAAGACAGACAAGGCGGGCTCGGGCTCTAAACGGCACCGCTGCTCGTCTCTAATGAGGAAGATGGTTGGAACCAAGGAACCGGAGGCAAGCACAAGCAGCAACGGCCAGAGGACAAGCCGTCAAGTTCAAGGAAACCAAAGATGTTATACAGCAGCGAATACGATCAGGTTATCGCAAGGCTTGAAAACCATATCCTGTACAGAAAAGTGCTCCTTATCCATAAGGGCATTGCTGGTGTCAGTATTTCACCCAGCGAGCGCCAGTCGGAGGCGATATGTTCTTTGAAGGTAAAAGTGGAAAACTGCTACGGCAGGAACTCAGCTCCCAAATCAACTCGGTTCTCAAAGCCGAAACACGGATTACAGATTCTCACAAGTGGCTCTCCGATCGACGAGCGCTCCCACTCAACTGGAGTGAGACGGGCGAACTTTATAACAGGATATTCAAGCAAAACGTCACGGGATCTGCCGTTGACGAGGGCCTCCGCAAACTGTTTCTGAGTTCACCTCCCACGAACAATGGGGAAGACAACAGGAAATGGTTCGAGGCTGAATTTGAGAGAAAGAACGGCCTCACATCAGTGAGGATATCAGTTGGGAGACAAAAGGTCCCCATACCTTAGCCGACGCCCTTGAATGTTGACCTGGCATGATACAATGAGCGTCCCTCTAGTCAATAGTCATCGCAACGGATAGCTATCGGCCTCGACCCTGACCCGACACCACGAAATTCTTAACCCAACAATATCAGGAACCAAGCACCTTCGAGAACTTCACCCACCAATCTAACAACGGAAACCACCCATCCGTCAGCATCTTTCTCTCTTAGTTACCAACTCATCACGCAAAACGCCCTCACCAACGACATCCCATCCCCTACCTCTCATCTCAACACCCAGCGCCAAACCCCCAACCGCCATCATCCCCATCACCACTTCACCACCCCCATCGGCCCATCTAGCACGTCACCCAGGACAAGACGCAAAGAAAGCCAAAACAACACAGCACAAAACAAGAAAACACCAAAGCAAGATATCAAGCTAGCTCACCTGCCAAACATCCAACGCCACCCCGCCCTCAAACGGCCCACCAGTCGCGTACCCCACGATCCTATTTAGCCACGCGTACTTGTCGCTGCTGGTCTCGAACAGGATGTGCACGTGTGGCGCGTGACCCTTCTCAGTCACCATGATGGTGGAGTTGTCGTCCGTGTGCAGGGCGTAGACGGCGTCCGGGCTGAAGATGCCCTTGGAGTCGGTGAGGCCCTACCGCCCCAGTCGAGGCCGATGCCTACTTTGCCTGTTGATGGGTGTCGGGAGGGTTAGGGGCTGGTGGTCAGTCTGCAAAGTCTTGATGGGGCCTTAAGGGATGGGGGGAAGAGGGAAAGGGTTGCTTTGTGTTGAGCTTGGGCCTGGGTTGGTTGGTGGGAGTGGCGGAAATTGGATAGGAATTGGGTAAGGGATACGGGGAAAGGGAGAGCGTACCGTTGAGTTTGGGACCGGAAAAAGTACCGCCAGAGATGGGGAGGAGAGCTCTACTTCTGTAGGGAACGTGGCCGAGGTCGGTGCCAGCGGGCATGGTGAGGTTAACGCTGTAGAGGTAGGTTAGAGGAGGAGGAGTCGGGGCTGCGACGGCACTGGCGGCGAGGGCCAGGAGGGAAAGGAGGTGTTTGGTCATGGTGGAACACGAGTTTCCGGTTAAGCTTCTTGGGATTATTTTGAACAGATCTTTGCGAGGAGGACGCTGAGGAGCTGAAAGGATGCCTCTGTTTATGTGTTTTTCTTTTCCTTCGTTTCTAATGTCATGGCGTTCCGGACTTCGGTAGAACATCATGACTTTCGGGCCCTCCGCCCGGTTGAGTGGGCGGATAATCTACACAATCTACACATCTCCGGTCGGCCACTAATTGATTTCAATCTGCAACACACCATTTGCCTACATCTGCCAAGACCGACGTTGCGAATCACACCTCTTCTATCGAGACTTTCCGTGCCGGACCCCTGGGTTTGACTGCAAATGGGCCCTTGCATCTAAAGTGCCGTCAGTACGGGAACTTGACTGGATGTTTGGTAGCGACAGGTACATGCGGAATTGCGGTTGGAGACGGTTCCTGATTGATGGAGTGGTATCCGAAAGCGAGGTCCCGGACTCCCGGTGGGTTATCAACGTATTTTGGGGAGGGTTCTCTCAATCCGGACAGGCCAAGACCTCTTCTGGGACTTGCGAGGAGTATCTCGAAGGGGAATTGCCATCCAACCTCCCTCTTTGACTTCTCTGGGAATGTTTTGATAACCTGGCATCCCCCTCTCATACGTCCATCTGTTGACTCCTCAAACCACGATCAGTACTCCGACGCGGCTAGGTCAAAACACCCTTCCAACCCCAGACTTCGCAATTGCCTTTCGAGCCTCCATTCCACCTGGGATCTAGCCGCTTGATTCTACAATCGCGAAGCCTGAGGCCTGAAAGGACGTTCCTAGCCCAGACGAGTGTTCTCTCTGCCTCGTCTTGACCTGACCACTGCCACGACACCTCGTTTCATTCGTGCGGTATGCCCCAATTGTACGTCCACCGCTCGTTTGGTTTTCAGCTCGAAGTGTACACTATCGGACTCGGAGCCCCAGCGCGCTATCGGTGGCTTTCGCAATCATCGAGACGGCGAGAGTAGGCGGTGTCGGGTAGCGACGTGTTGAAGATAGGGGGATGCGGTCGTGGCCTTGGTTACGAGCGTGCCTCTGCCCATGCCTGTGGACATGGTCGTTGTCGTGCTTGTAGTCGAGCTTGCGGTGGTATGTAACGCTTGTGGCCCGGATTCGGCATTATGGTTGGGATCGTGGTCGAATTAGAACGGGTGACAGAAAGATGTGTTAGCCCTGTGTCTTAAGTTTCTCCATGACAGTGACAGTTGGTCAAGGAAGGAAGCCGAACTCACTGGCCTGAAAGGAAATGGTTTGGCGTTGGTTTGGGACAGCGGCGATGATCTGGTGTGGCCCCGATGAGTAGAGACACCCGAGTTCGGAGTAGTAGTTAGGCACAAATGGACTTGGCCGGTACAGGAGGAATTTAGTACCTATTCTGCACGAGCGGACGCAAGTCTAGGCAGGCTGTCGCCTCAGCCTCGTTTGCACCATAAGTACCTTAGGTATCTACAAAGATTCGTGACTGAAGGGGCATGAAAGGTTCCTTCCTTCCTGCCTGCACTGGTCAGTGGCCATGAAGGCTCGGCGGCGGGGTTTTTGATTTGGGTTTTTCTTGAGCCGCATCTGCCTTCTCTGGCTGAACATGGAACACTCATCTGACCGCTAAGGTAGTGGCAAGCAAGAGTCACCTCGATGCTCCTTTGCTCCTTCCTTTTAGCCTTTCCAAAGCGCACGTCAGTCATGGGTGCCTGATTCGCACACTCCGCCGCACGAGAAAATTCGCTCCCACTCTTCTTCAATTCCGTCGCCCCGAAAATCGAGCTTCTTGACCCTCGTATCTCAAAGCAAGTTCTCTCATCCCACATGCCTTTCCATCGGTCTACTGCCCGACGCCCTTTGCCAGTTTACCCATTCTGGGGCTTCAATCCCTAGAAGCACCGCCGCCGAGATGCGCGCCCACAAGATGACCACGCGGTCACTGAGCACCGCCCAAAAGCAGCAGCCCCGTTCGCACAGAGGCAGATCCAAGTCCAACCAACCGAATCAGCACTCCGAGGAGACGTTTTCGAAGTTCCCCAGTTTCCCATCCGAAATACGTCTCATGGTATGGGAAGAGTTCCTTAACGATTACGAAGACAACCCGCCCGTGGCTTGGACACTGATCTGGGGCGTGTGTGACCCCAAAGACTTTCCTGATCCCACCAACATCCGCTTGCGTCCGTACATCTACATTGAGAAGCACTGCCAAAACGACCTCCTTGTGGAGTACAACTCGAACCCGCTTCTGAAAGTCAGCCACGAGGCACGCATCGCGGCCCTCCACAATCAGCGCTATGTCAGTATTCGCGTCTGGGACCTCGACATCAACATCATTGTGCGTCCAGCTATGGATTACTTCTATGTCGATACTCTGACATGTTGCATCATGTTTCGACGGGACTTCCTCCCAGGGCTCACGGCGCAGTACGGGAATCCGACGGCCTTTACACTCGCAGAGGATTTGAGCTTCGTGAAACATGCGTTTGTTCAACCCCTTACATTTTGTGAGATCAGCGAGGATGGGAGACACTTCGATATCCACCAAAATGCATCCGCAACAGCATGCACTTGGTGCGCTTTAGACAAGCTCTTCAACAACCATCTCAACACTGCAACGACTGTCGTAAGCCATTTCATCACAGAAGAGCCTTATGATGATGAGGCTATGGCTTGGGAAGCCATGCTCTATTTTAGGTCAGAACTCTTCTCTGGAAGCCGTCTGTGGCCTGTCTGGGCGTACTACAGCCGCTACTACCAGGACTCGATGCTTATGTACGATCCAGATACTACTGATATGTCATTCGAAGCAAAATACCGCCGGAGTTGTATGGATTGTTGGGGGTGGATCTGCGAGGTGTTTAAACGACACCAAGCCCTTCAGCTCGCAGACTACGAATATCTTGCATACTCCGGAGATTGGGTCCATGTTGGCGAACCCCAATTGGACACACGAAAGCGGGGTAAAGTAGACCCAGGAAGAGTCTGGGTTGACGTATACGATTCCTTCAAACTCGCTCGTAAACGTCGCGTCAAGCGTTGCAGGCGAGGCCCAATACGGGTCTTGAAACACGGCCGTACCTTGCCCTCCGAGGTCTCGGGATTTTCTTTGCGGCATCAACAGCCATCTGAGGTGGTAGAGCTTCGGACTACATGTGGCACACGGTGCGATGATGGTGTACACGTATATCCAGTCAAAGATGGGCAGCTTGACTTGGACAATCTCGACCACGACGTTGGTGGCGACAAAGAAGGTAGTGATGCTTGGCTGAACTGGAAGTGGGCTGGTCAAGGAACCTTGGACGGAACGAGCGACGACGATCATGACGAGGATGACGATGATGCTGGTTCAAGCGGAGAGGAGAGTGTTTATTCGGGGTTGGACATGGCTGAGGGTTCACTCGGTGAACTCACAGATTAGTGACTTGGGGTTTCTTGCTGGATGGAAGGGCCATAGAGAGTATGGTTCTTGATTTGTTCATCATCTTTTTGTCATGGTGTTTTAGCAACCAGGTCAACATGGTATCCGCGAATGTTGTCGAAGTATGTTATTCACGGGCCTGGGGAGTACAAGGAGGGAATCATTGAGCACGTTCAGATACTGGCCATCATACCTATCACCGTCTGTGGCAAGAACAAGGTTGTAATATTTAGACACAATCATTGAAGGAGGAAGTAGAGCATGATAGCATGCAAGATGTACTAAGTGCGTATAGATAACACGATTGATAGGCAATTTTCAACAATCACTCCTAGCGTGCTCCCCACGTTGGCAACTATCGTCGCGCTCTCCTAAAAGTCAAAAAGGATATCTTACACAAAAGTGAAGTTCGCTGGCCCTGTTTCACAAGATCACGTATATGGTAATATAGATCAGGATCTCGAACATCCGCACACAACCACCCGATCCTCTAATTGTGGCTAGGTAAGGGGATTCTGTGGAGTAAAAGCCAAGGCATCATGAAGGCCACACGATATATGAAGTTCTGGAAGATACTGCCGCTTGTCATCACAAAAGGAGCTGCCGTGGCTCAGGTGTGATGTCCGGTTCCGCTGGCGCTAATCAAGCGGGTTGCCTTCTCAGGTATGTTGATAGGTATGCAAGAGAATTGAAGGCCGCATACCAGGGATAGGACCCTTTGGCCTTCATCAGTTCAATTTCAATTGTGAAACAAAGACAACGAAATAGACACCCGAGTGTCAGTTTCGTGAGGGTGTCAACATGGCCATCTAAATCTTCTTTTTTTCCTTTTCTGGTGTGTTGATCTTTACTCGTCACCCATCGAAGAGCTCCGCGCACGCCTTCTGCTTTTTCGCGACAAGAATTCTCTCAAATTTCGACCCACCGCCTTGCTTTCAAGCCTCCTAGCATCACAATTCCAAGCATGTGCCCTGCTACCACGCGCACGCCTCCGTCGCTCTGCGAAGGAAGCTCGACGTTTACGCCAACCATGCCCCCGTCGAGTTCGTCATGACTGCCGCAAAGCTCGTCGATATGATCATTGCGAGCAAGAACACCGAGGATTTACACGTCGAGTACGAGAACACCTCGAACCCCACGGTCCCCGATTTTCCAACGGCAAGACGTCCCCGAGCCATCAAAAACATCTCGCACCGCGTCTCTTTGCTCTACGCGCATCGCTACCATCGTCGACGAGACCCATCTCCCCCACCCCCGGCGCTACGAACAGATCCGCAAGACCGGTAGCCATGCTATGCGTATGCGGTCTCTCGTGATTGTTGAACCCGCGGCAAACTGAACCGACCAGCCCCAGCCCACGATAGCGAGAGGCAAAGATAGAAGAAGAGTCGGATACCCAGACACGACAAGTCATGGTGATGAGAGCCCTCGTGGGTCGGTATCTCGGTAGACAGATCGAAAATATCACCTACTCAGCCCTTTGACCATTACGAGGGGTCAGGTCCGAGTTAAGCAACCTGTATCCGACCGGCCATGGCTGCTTTCTCGACGCTTACGATCCTTGCGGCGGACAAGCGTGAAGCAAGACGTACAAGGCTGGGGCATACAATGATACAACCAGGTCAGGCACATCACGTCCCAAGGCTCATGAGTCGGCTGGAGGACATGGCCTTCGTCCATTCTTCAACCAACACATGCTAACAGATGCGAGTATCCAGACCAAACCAAGAATTTAGGTGTAGCCTTGAACACGATTGCCATTCGTTTCTTTCAATAAACGCGCCGACACAAGAAAACCAAGTAAACACTAAACCAATGTCGAATCCATGCCGCCGAATGTTGCTTGCCGTCCGAATACTACCAAAAGCTCGACTGGTATCTCCATTTATCCGATCACTAGTGCCAACACGTCCATTGCCTGGCATCGAAGGAAACATACCGAACAGAAGGAGGGGAACATAGATGACGCTGAAAGAGACACCAAGATGGCGATGGACTTGTGGATATTCCAGAAGAAAGAGAAATACAGGGCTACAAAGGGGTAGAAAACCCTCGATACATATACAAAACTGATTCAATGTGTGATGAGAGCAGGTGAAAATAGTTGAACAACATGGTCATCTTGGAATCTATCGCTCTATATAATGTATGGATTACCCGTGGACATATATCGAGGGATTCCCCCAACCTCGCTATCGTCCTTTTTCTTCCTGCTTCAATCAACGAGTTCAATACCATCTCTCCTTTCATCCTTTTTTACCCTCGTGTTTACATTCACTCCGTTTACTTCAACACGTAGGTGCTCCATCCAAGAAATGTAAACAATCCAGCAATCTTCTTCCTGCTTTTCCCCAAACATTTCCTGTTGTTCTCTGCCCAGCTGCTGGCGACTCTCCCAATGCTGCAGTTCTTCCCCTCCATTTTCAATTCTCCTTCTCATTAGCGTAGTCAACGATTTTCTACTCCTCCCTCGGCATTCTCACTGCGAACACCTGACGCTCACTTGCCTCCTGTCTCCAACCCTTCCTCTATTGCCTTCAGAATCGAGTCGGGCGGGGAAGAGGTGGCGGCTCTTTCCTTTCCTTTTGACTTGGGTGGGGAAATCTGGCCGGATCCTTCCTTGTCGGTCGAGTCCACAGTCGAGGCAAATTGGGCTTCCGCGTCTCCGAAGGTTGGGAAGAAGGCGTACCCGCGGTTCTGTAGCCTTCCATTGGCCGGCATCATGGGCGAGTGGGTTGTGATTATTTCTATTCATTTCCATGCCGGCCATCGGATTCGGAAGCGGACTCAACTGTTGGGGCCTGATAGCTGGATGACTGTGAGGCCAGACCGTCACCATCGTTCCATGTCAAGTTAACTCCTTCCCGCAGATGCGTCTTGTGACTCTTGGTGCAATCTTGCGCGCATAGTTCTGGCGTGGATCCTTCCTCGGAAGAGGTTGATGCCTCCAAAGTCGGCTCTCGCCAAGACAGCGGAGTGCGGCTCAGATCGGCTTCGGGTGAAATCAGGCGTCTTTCGGAAATCTCCCTCCTCCGCCGGTAAAGCAGCATCTCCTTCTTCTGCCTGAATCTTCCCCCTCAACGCCTAATCCTGCGACACTCGAGAGGCAAAATGCCATTCCACTCCATGTCTCCTGTCATTCCTCCGGGGCCCGGGCCTCCCTCCATTGACTGCCCGGTCGTCATATTTCCCCATCTTATCCCCACCTCCACAAAACGTACTTTCCTGATTGCCGCTGCCGTTTCGGCCGCTGTTGATGGCGTTTTGACCGTGAAGGCCGCTGCTGGTGCTGGTGCTATTTGTGTAAAATGGGAAAAGACGATAACGCTGATATTGACCGATTCAGTTGACAGTGAGTGATGACTGGGCGAATCGCCAGATCTATAACCGGCCATGACAAATATCGAGCGTCTGGCAAGAAGCGGATTCTTTGGCGTAGCCGTCTACGCGATAAACGCCCAGAATCTTCTCACGACTTTTGATGGCGGTCTGGTGCTGCTGGTGCTGCTGCTGGTGCTGCTGCTGTCACGGCTGCTGTGGCTGGCATTTCTGTTGCCATTGCTGGTGCTACATCTAGGTAGGCAGTGTCAACTTAGCGGTATGCGAGAGTCCATCGCGACTGTTGGTTGTGTGTGTTTGTGTGTTTGTGTGTGTGTGTGGTGTGTTGGTGAGTCTGTGCATGCTGTTAGCATGTATTGTTAGCAAGAGCAGGAGGTTACGGACGGTTGTTTGACGAATCGCTATCGATAGAGGAATTGATGGGAGGAAGGGTATAGGGGTACTTACCGTTTTGTGTGGAAGCTCGTGTTCAGGCCAAGGATGACCACAATGATCGTGACGACGAGGGTTTGAGTTGCGGCCAGCACGCGCGTGTGAAACGACATCTTCGAAGACGTAGGGTTGGTTTGCCTCTGACCAGATACAGGACATAGTAGAGGTATCTGGTACGACAGAATGGCTTGGTAGCCGTGGAGGTGGCCTTGTCTGCTCTGTTGTCAAAGCAAACGGAGTGAACAAAGACAAAGAGGTATAGAAGTGGCAGTGATGAATTTGGTTGACGGATGGAAAAGCAAAATAGAAGAAAAGGGGAGTAAGAATGTGGAGGACTCGAAGTTATGGGAGTGAACAAATGAAAAAGAGGACGAGAAAGAAGAGGGGAACCCTCGGTATTAATACTTGTGTGGATCGACAACCTAATGTCAAGAGATTCACTACCTATCTTGCTCAACACTTCCTCATTCGCCCCAGCCTTCTACCTTCCCCTTCCACGGTTCTGACTCACCCGTCTATTTAGGTATGCAAAAACAGGGCAAGCACAAGCCAAAAACGTCATGGAGACCTTCTCATAGTACTCCCTCCCTCTTCCCCCTCTCATTTTCACCTCCCCCCCTTTCATGTCGTCTCTTCTTTGCCCTTCATATCCACCAGACATCTGCTCACAGTGTGGTACGCGGACCGTGAATGTAACTTGCTCTAGTTCTTCCCGGGAAAAACCTACCCGCACCCTAGGACTTCCTCCAGCATTGCGTTGTATGGCGATGCTGCGGCGCATCTGGGCGAATGTCTTCGCGTCCTGAGCCCCAGCCGGCGCCGCCTCATGTCCTAAGCGGCTGCGAGGCGTTGAGTGAGGAGCGACGCACGGTCGCAGCGCTTGCTATCGTTGTGGCAAGTCATACAGGAACCGACTCCAGGCTTGGTGATGCACTCGCGCCGAGCACTGAGGCAGGAGATGCAGTCAATGGCAGAGGGCTCACATTCCTCCTGCGAAGAAACAAGGACGGTCAGCGAGCAATCAAGACAGCAGACGACAGGAGGTACTTACCGGAACGTGGAACTTCTTCACGAACTTCTTGGGAGTGTCGGGGACGCACTCTCCGAATTTTAAAATATTTCTAATCTTTGTCCACTACGACCTCGCTTACCGTCCAAAACGTCATATCCCAAAGACGAGAATGTATATCCTGTGTACAAAAGAGGTTTTCTCTTCGATAAAATCTATCTAACCTCATTATCAACGAAACTTTTTTGAGTTGCGTAGGGTTAGGAGTCTGGTACGTAGAGCTTCAACAACTCGTTCACCGATAGACCATGCCTGACATGCCAATTTCACGCTTGTCCCTCGTCGCATATTGCCAAAAGATACCATGCCGAGGCGATCGGTATCTATTCTCATCAAAGGGTAGGGTAGGGGTCTCTATTCCGCATGGAAATCCGTTCTCGGTGGGCCATGCTCAAACACCGGATCATGTCCTGTCTCAGATGAGCCTCGAGGCTGGTGGTTGACATTTGACAACGAGCCAAAAGTCGCGGGAGTTGGGCAAGCCGGGCATGCCCGGGCGCGAATGGCACATATATCATAACTCCATTATGTGCTATGCAGCCCTTCCCGGCGCTAGTGTCTCGCAGCCGCCCGTGATCGCCGGCGAGGCATGCGACCGCATGACAAGTGGAAGCCAAGACCTCGGGAACAGGGGTACAGCAACTCCACATTTAGGGCTGACCAATGGGATGTTATACAATATGCAAGCTTAACTTGACGACATTACATCCAAATGCCCGATATCGAAATAAGTGGTGATGTCTGTCATTGTTGCAGCCCAACCTAACACATGAGATGGTTCAACCCTTCGAGGTTTGATCACCCATGGATTAGCTGCATGGCCTGTACTGCCGTTAGGGCCGCCTGGGCTTTCTCATATCGGTGGTTTTCTTGCTCAATTTCCAGGGGGAAATACTGCTATAGCCTGACCCGTCGGGCGTCGGACACTTCCCTTTTTTAGCTGGTTAGTTAGCTGGATGAGCTCCCTGCTGACTCTACCTTTACTTGTCTTCTCCAGTGTTTATTCTACCATGGAAGCGCTGTTACCGCTTGCTCTTTAGCGACCTTGCTCACTGTATCTGACTCTCGTTCTGGTACACAACTGCCCTGAACACGTCCAAAGTGCTGGCCCCCCAGGCTTCCCTGATAGACCTTCCCAAAGCATTACAGTGCCCTCTGTTAAGCCCATAAGGTAACCCCATTTGGGCCTATCGGGTCAACTCGGGACGGACCCCGATCGGAGAGCACGTTTTGGTTGGCTCGATCGGGGCTATTAGGAAGGAGCAGGCGCATCTTGCCAGCAAAGAGGGAAGGAGCGCCCGGGTTTTGCCGGCCGTTCCGGGCGGAACCTGCCTGCCGTGGCAGACTGGCTGCACAGCCCATTCCCTTAAATACCCCGCGCCCCCCAAAAACTTCTCCCTTTCCTCTTCTCTCTTTCCTCTCTTCGTCTTTGCTCTTTCTTGCTTTTTGACAACACCGCTTTTTTGCTCACAATTTGCTGACGTCTCACAGACACACACACACACACACACACACACACACACACACACACACACAAACTCTACCAACAGTCGCAATGGACTCGCGTCAAACTGCTAAGTTGACCCTTCCTGGTTTCTTCGAAATCTGGCTCCGATGTCTGACGATCGTTCTTTGCGATTTAGGTTGGATCGGCATGGTCGTGGCCTACGTGGCGCTGGGGTCAGTCGCGCAAGCGATCCTCACGCTGCTGGGTCCGGCCATTGTTGATCTTGTCGACTTCTGCGTGTCGACTCTCACGGTGCTTGTCGGGGATGATGAGGTGGTTGGCAAGGGGACCTAGACGGGACCCGAGCCGAAGCCGATTCTGAAGAGACGGTGCCCAGGACGAGGCAGCAGAAACACTCCGACGCGCAAGTCGGTGCGCTTCGCCGACGGGTGCAAGGATCCGATGCCGGCACAGCCGGAGGCTTTGAATCGGGTGGCAGCGTGGAGGGCCATCCGGCTCGAAGCGCTTGCTCCGAGAGAAGACCTACTGGCGACCACCCGCACCCTGCGGACTCAACTGGCCGCGTTTCGTCTCTCCGAGGCGAACCGGCGGGAAGAGCTGCAGTTGGGCGGCCGACAGTCTCGGAGCCGGTCCGGGACTACCAGGCGTGTCAGTTCTGACGCGCGTCCGGCCACTCGCCTTGGGTCTTTTGACTCGAGGAGGGTGCGCTCGGATTCGTTTCGGTCTGCTCGCTTTGGGTCTCTGGATCGTCAGTAAGTATTCCCCCTTCCGTCTCTGTTTGCTGACTTGACTTTCTAGGTACATGCTCTTTCTGTTTCTTTCAGGTATGTCACCCCTCTCCCCCTCTCTTCTCTATCTGTGCTTGGTTCGGGTGGATACTGCTAATGTTCTGCTTAGGTCTGCTTTTGGGTTTTTGCTTTTGGGTTTTTGCTTTTGGGTTTTTGCTTTTGGGTTTTTGCTTTTGGGTTTTTGCTTTTGGGTTTTTGCTTTTGGGTTTTTGCTTTTGGCTTTTGGGTTTAGCTTTTGGGTATAGAGGCGTTCAGTTTTGTTTGTTTGTACTTTATAGTCTGGCCTGACTTGGCACCAGCGGGGCGTCACATCCAAGCCTCTGCCTGCTGGCTTCTGGTTGTTGGTTTTGCTTGGTTTGCCCAACAACACCCTCATGGGTCCCGAATGGGCAGAAGGCGTCATTTCAGCCCTAGATAGTTAATGAGACTTGTTTTGCTTTCACCATGGTCACTCTCCTTTGCTCGTGATATGCGCTACACTTGCGACTGACCGACAAGCTTCAGAAAACAGCGAGGAGTGCGTTCGTTGACATCGGGATTAACATGGCCAACAAGAATGGCCGATCTACCTACATCTATCCAATCGCGTGTAACACTCTATAGCTACATACATGAGGTGCTGTACATTTAGAGTTGACAAGGTGCGCACATGGCATATGCAGCCAGTTCGGGAGCTCCCGTCCCGTCGGTGTGTTCCACACTCCGCAGCTCGGCTGGCGGGAAGATCCCTGTCAAAGTGTGTGGAGTTGCCGGCTTGCCGGCTTGCCGCCGTTCCACCCCCCCCCCCCCCCCCCAACCAAGCAGATGTGGCGCTGTGCGTACCCTGGGCACTGTATTGACCGGATGTGATCATCCAGATGCGGGAAGACTCCTGCGTGTATGTTATTTCCCCCTCTTTGCGCTACTCTGTTGTTCCTACAGGGACCTGCTGTAACCCCGATGATGCGAAAATACAGGAACGGTTGGCCTGTGCACCAGTGTGTGTGGTGCGAACGACGATCGCAGGAGCGGGAACTTGTGGTGGCTCGGATGTTGTCGTAGCCGGGAATCAGGTCAGATGTAAGCATGACGGCAGGCGAACGGGTGGCGAAGTCGGTACTTGTGGGACTTTGCGCTTCGAGGTTCAAGATTGAAGGTTCGATCGGTGAAGGTATAGGTTAAAGGTTCGGACTTGTGGAATCGGGAACAACGGTCGTAAAGCTCGTCGGTCGATGCTTGTTGTCGAAGTTGTAAAGAGCAGGTGCTCGAAGGGGCATGCATACCTACACGTATGCATGGACGTAGCACTGGTCCCGGGGTGTGGCGGGAACCTTGTGGCGGGGATGTTATAAACTTATAGCAAGGGATTAAGGATATAATGAGGATGACAACAGATGGGTGACGAGGTTCTGTGGTTGTGGAACTTGCTCGTCGAAGTTTGATCGGTGACGGGACAGTACCTGTGTTCGGAAACTTTCAGTGTCGCAAAGCTCAACGGTGCGTGGTGTCGAGCTGGAGGAGGACGGAGGTTCTCGAGGGTCGTGCATATGCATGCAGGTAGCAGCAGTGGTCCCGGGGTCCGGGGGAGCTTATGGCAGGGATATTGTAACCGGGAATCAGAATGCAAAGAGGAAGACGGTAAATGGGTGACGCTTCGACGATATAGGTAGGCGTGGAACTTGCGCTTTGCCGTTCGATCGATGTTCGATGAGGGTACAGGTTCGGACTTTGAAAACCGTCGCAAAGCTCGTCGGTGGTCGTCGGGGAGCATGTCGAGTTAAACCATATGGAGGACGTGATGACGAGAGATGGCGAAAATGGTGGTGAATCAGAATAACTTGATTGATTGAAAAGAGAGAGAAAAAATAGAAAGAGAGAGAGAGAGAGTGAGCAACGAGAAGGAGGACGATGCTCGATTTATATCCAAGCAGCCAAGTGCGGTTTTTATCCAGCTTGTAAAAAGGAAGCCAAGACATGGTGATGGCTTCAATATGTTGACAGGGATCGTCGGTAGTTCCCTTCAATGGCTCCCGCGAGAGCTTCCGTGTAGCGGCATAGCAGAGCCTTAGCACTTCAACCCATGTCCTTGTATTTTGTTGATCTTTATAGCCTCGCACGAAGATATGCGCAGCCGGGGCGAGGTTGTGGGTCTTGTTTTTCGTCTGGTAGTAGTACGGTAGTACCTTCCATCCGACGTAAGTCTGTGATAGTCCAGTATTGTCGAGACTGGTCGGGGTTTGTAGAACAGGGAGTTAAGGAACAGAGAGTGTGTCATGTCTTTCACTGCGTTGACACGGTGTCGTAAGCATTGTTCAAATACGATCGGTACATTTCGAATGCTAAATGGAAGGTTCAGATATTAGCACATTGGTCCTCGTTGAAGCTTTGCGCAAAAGTTGTGTTGCTTGCCTCGTGGTGATGTTCTAATTCGTTTGCCGATAGCGGGGTAGAGTACCGGAGGATGCGCAGGGATATTGAAGATTATATTGGAGACATGTTATGTTGATAAAACAATTGTTTGTTTTGCAGTACAGCACGAGGCAAAACACCCAAATGCAAAAGCAGCAAACAAAAACCAATTGGCATGTGCTACACATCCACAAAAGTTTAAAAAAAAATCAGAATCGCGTTTTGCCGCCGGGAATTGAGCCCGACGTGGGGGTCGAACCCACAACCTTGAGATTAAGAGTCTCACGCTCTACCGATTGAGCTAGCCGGGCGAGTGCGAGTTGTTCATGTTTTGGCGCTAAGATGTTGCACTTATCAACAATCCCAACTGTCGAGTTTTGCATCCATGACGTTTCGAAAAAATCAAGAACTTGACGACATTCCGGGCTGTGCATAACCTGAAACTGCGCTTTTCATGGCTTAGTTCCTTGCAGTGATGCTCATTGTTGCAGTGCATGAGGGGATGCGACGGGCCAATACCAGGGGCACCTCCAAGCCCTGAAAGGCGCCGCAGACGTGGCTTGCAGGGAGATGTATACTGTAGTACCGCCCACGAATGAGCGACCTACTGCCCGTTAACGTACACCTCGGTTCGAGAGACACCAACGAATTATCATCAGCTTCATCAGCTCCATTAGTCACAATGACGGCAATACGTACCACTCACTTTGCCGCTATCCCGGTCGCCGGATGCGTCAATCCCACCTCGCACTACAAGAACCGGACACGCCACAAAAAAACAGGACTTCATCTTCTTCCACAAACACCACGCCAGCAACAGGAACACAAGACATGTCCAACAGGAATTTAACACAGCACGAGCGGGAGCCAGCGCCGTCGTATCGCCAGTCGTTCGACACTCTGGCGCACATCCCCGCCGATCCAAACTTGTCGGAATTCAGGGCAAGCCGGATTGACAACTTTTGGATCAAGGTCTTCCCACCCGCGTATGTCGAGGTTTCATGGCATCCGCATCACGGACGGAATCGAGGCTCGTGGAACATCTGCTAACAGTAACACCTCGCTCACCCAGGCCAAAATGTTACATTTGCCAAGACAAAACGCAACCCGCGAACCTCCTCTCGAGGCCAGGATGCGACCACAAGATCTGCGGCAAATGCCTGATCAAGGTCTTTGAGCGAGCCGTCAACGACAAGAAATCCATGCCGCCCAGCTTCTGCCCTCATGGTGAGGTGGCGCCCGACATGGCCCCCGGATTGTTCGACGACGTGTTCTTGGCGCAGTGGAACGAAAAGTACTTTGAGTACCTGGAGCAGACTGTGCCAACATGATTGTGTGTCTGGCGCCTTGACAACGGACGGCATGGTTGAAGTCAGCAATAAACACATGTGTTCGACACCGGCAGAGCTTCCATCATTGATCCAACTACGTTTCGGTGAATTGCTCCGATCTTGGAAATGCTTCTCTTTCTTGGTCTTTCTCTTTTACTAATAGAAGACAAGTTTCAACGTCTACCACCATGTCTGAACCGACGGACGCCGTCCCCATTCCCGAATCTGATACTCCTCTCAATCCCATCTCATACGCGGCCATCCGATCGCTACATCCAACACGTGGCATGCTTCGATCAAGAGCCATCTACCCTTCTTCCTTCGAACTCCCACCCGTTCCCACTTACAACTGTCACATGGGCCCAAATCCGACGGTACGCGGAGATGGTGGTCCCACTGATCCGCAAGTTTGGGACGTAGCCGACATTCCATCCGAGTGGTACTGTCCTTGGGGCCTCCAAGGACTTTACAAACGTGGCGACGAGCACGTCTGGCGCCCCAAAGTCGGTGACCGAGAAGACCGAGAAGATACGTTCGATACCGGTATCCAGGGCCAGGTTCGTGGCCGATGGCTGCGAGATTGGGACATGCTTAACCACAACCACCAGTCGAGGTCGGACAGTGAACGACATCTCAGGCGGAATTCAATGTCGATCGGTGGCTACTCGCCTGTTCTCTCTGCATATCCTCCAGGACGCGGGCATATCCTTTGCGATCCGGACTGGGACATGGCAGAAGGAGCGGGGAGCGGTTGCGAAAACAGGCACCCGGTGGTCTCGAGTCCAGAAGCACAACAAACATCCAGCCCTTATCGTTTCAAGCAGCTGCCTGCTGAAGTGTGGAGGATGATCGTCGCGTACCTCGTACCCGTCGGCTGTGCCTACAGCTTCATCACGCTTGATTACCTCCTCTACCCGTCTGGGGAGAGAACCGACGTTGCCGGATCCAGATTCTGCTCACTTGTCCAACAGATGGTGCCCGTCGAGCTGGCAGCAAGATCATCACCAGGCTCCTCCGACACAACTACTCCAGCCGTCCGAGGCTTCGCGCACGTGGCCATTGCAAATACCAATCGATTCTTCCAAGAACTTGTCTACGAGCGGTTCTTCGGCGGAAACACGTTTATCTTCCACCAGTCCACATCGCCAATCCTCTTCAGCTGGACCAAGTCGGAGGACTTCAGCCGTTGGCAGTCCTGGTCACGCATCATTGCGCGATCCGAGCCGGATGACGAACCGGGCACTGCCCCTTTCGGGCTCCTTGGACCTCTCGGCCCCCGCGCAGCGAGATATTTACGAGAATTCCACCTAGTTATCGCCTCTTCTCCGACTGAAAGTGACGACATCGAGGCAATGACCAAGCTCGCCAACATGGTTGACTCGACCGTCACCCTTGTCCTGTCGGAAGACCACCAAGCTAACGATAAGGAACGACAGAAGCTGGCTATCTCTCTCCACCTACACTCCTCACACCCTTCGCCAGAATACAGGGACACAGGCAAGTCTCACCCCGTACGCCGTTGTCACCAACTGGCCGCCCTGCAGGCTGATGTCAACCAGGCCACCGGAACCATGGACATAGGTCTGAGGAGTGGCCATACAGTACTCAGACAGGTAGACTGGCCATGGCCGTCCAACTAATTTCACAAAGTGCTCGAGCCTTTGCGGAGATTGAGCGGGCGGGTGGACAGTTGTGGGCGTCAGGCGTAGAGATCACGTCGGAGTTCCTGGAGAAGATGGGCTTGGAAGTGGACAAGAAGAGTGCGAGGAAGAACTTGAATGTTCCGCTTGGGAGTTCGGGATGGAAGGTTTTGACGGCAACGTCAAAGCAACGTCGGTTGTCCTGGCGGTCTAGCATGGTAGCCAGAGCGCGCTGCCCGCTTTCCTGCCAGCCACTCCACAGCCACCGCCGTCTCCCCTTCATGCTTCTTTGCATCCTGTCTCCCCTCCTTCGCACCCCGCGCTGTCACAACCCCAACTGGCCTTTATAAGTTCCCTCTACTGGCCACCTCTTCAGTGGTCCGTTGGTGTAATGGTGAGCACGTCCAGTTCGACGAGCTACTCGACTGGTTTGGAAGATATGGGTTCAAACCCCATGCGGGCCACTATTTTTGCCTTTTTTTTGCTTTTACCTTTTTGTTAAAGTGAATTGAACATCTCAAGAAGAGAGTGAACATGTTGTGTTTCCAAATCGGTCTCAACTGGTACAAAGTAGGCGAGACCGATTTGGAAACTCAAACATCGTGTACCTCGAAACAAGGAAAAAGAGTTGGACATTCTACCAACATAGACTGAATCCCAAAGAACCTGCAACACCTACCAAGAACAGCCCCCAGACCCAGACAATGATTCCATATGATTTTCAATTCCTCAAGAGCGCCTCAACCTCCCCCGTAATATCCGGCATCGGAAACCTTCTCCTCCCACCCGCCACCGTCCCCTCCACCCACGGAAAATCCCCAAACCCAAGTATAACATACAGCCCCCTCGGTCCAATCTGCGTCACCGCAACCGGCACTCCCCCAACTAGCCACCAGCGTTTATAACAAGTCAAGTAAATCAAGTAGGCGATTTTTACTTACTCGAGTAGAGCCTAGATCTATAGCTACTTACTTACTTACTTACTTAATTAAGTAAATTAAGTAGAGTTATAATGTTTTTTAGTATTTTCTACCTCATTTTTTATCCTTTTTCTATATAAAAACTACCCAGAAATCGCCCAGAGCTCCCGCTACCTCCTACCACCCCCATTAAAATTATACTATACCTCATCGTCGTCGTTAATAATATTAAATTTAGTATTAATATAGGTCCAAAATCGTCAATCTTCCCTATTAAGGTCGCTATTGAGCTCCCAATACTTAATATACTTAATATAATTAATAAATTCTACTACTAACCGCTATTTTTAGTTCGAGAAAGTTAGCTTTATACCGCTAAAAGACTTCTCGCAATTATCCGCTATAAATAGGATAGATAAAACGTTAAATACTATATGTAATAACTTCGGGTAATTCTTCTCGTTAACCTTCTACTAAATAATAGGATTATTAATAGCTTGAATAGAATTATTAAGGTAACGAAATAATTTATCTTCTTTATCTAATTCGCTAGGTAAAGTATTGTAGAAATTAAAGTCGATGAACTAATCCTCTATTATTCGCTTCGCTTACTAACTACTAGTATTAAGGGGGGGGTTGGGAGTATACTAATTAATATAATCCACTTCGTATATATAAGTAAATTTATATTAAATTTCTTTAAATTCCTTCTTATTAAATTATTTTTTAACTTATTGTAAGTAATAACTAAAATAAATAATAGTATAGATCTAATACAATAAATTCTCCTCTATTTTATTCCTATAATTTTCAAACTTCGTAATAACCCTATTAAATATTAAACCGATATATTCTATAGTATTGTTAATTAAATCGTTTTCGTAGTCGATAGGTTTATTTTAAGTAGAAGTAGGAATAGATAAAAAGGAAGAAGAAGGGTTAGTACTACGAATATAACGTCGAATTTAAATACTATTAATTATTGTAATATTAGATTCTAGGATTTCTAGACCTTCGAAGGTATTAAAAGCGAACTTATTAGTAAACTAAATATATTTATTTTTAAGGGTCCTAATAAAGCAATAAAAAAAAGGTATAATAATAGGGAAAAGAGGCCTACGCTTCTCAAACTTTTTAGTAAAGTCTTTAAAATAT
The DNA here is from genome assembly GCA_030685235.1 of Copromyces sp. CBS 386.78. NCBI lineage: Eukaryota > Fungi > Ascomycota > Sordariomycetes > Sordariales > Sordariaceae > Copromyces > Copromyces sp. CBS 386.78. Next base: position 87,472 of record MU839244.1, read on the forward strand.
TATATTATATCTATAATAAAAGTAAAAATCTCCTAATCGTCGTTACTAAATTAATCCTCCTTTAATTTCCCTACAATAATAATATTTAGACCGTTAATAACCTTACTAATATAATAATTAATAAATTTACGCAATTTCTAAATACAACGTATTATATAATAGTCAAAATTCTAACGTATAGCGTTATTAAGTATAACGGTAATACCTAGCGAATATTATTCTTCGTCGTTGTTATCGTTAGCTAAACTTAAAAAGGTAGGAAAATCGCTTTTAAAATTATAAACGCGACCGAAGTAGATAATCTCTTAAAACCTAATACGACGTTAGGAAATTCGGCGGATAAAGAACGTATTATTATAAAACTTACTAATAAAACCCTAATTTTATTATTCTTTAATAAAGGCATCTTCCTATATAATAATTAAATTAGTAATAGAATTACTAACGACGGTTTCCCTAATATTAGAAGAAAAAGAGATAGACGTTTTAAATTTAATTACCGCCTTCGTACTTAAATTAAAAATATAATTAAAATAACGAAACCGACGAAAAATAACTTTAATTTCGATTTCTTGCTATAAAAGAAGAGGAAATAATCCTTTAATTAAGTAAATAATATAACGATCGTTCGAATTAGTATTATTATACTAGATTTAATTAAATTCTTCTATTTTAATTTCGTAGAATTTAAAAATGCGTAATAAAATAGTAATAATATTTTCGCTATTATAATTACTATAAACCTCAAATAGACCAACTAAATCGATTCTAAGGGTTCTAAATATATTTATATAATAAAAAAAAACAGAAATAATAGCCAAACCGTTAAGGGAGGTTTAAAAATCGAAGGAAATATACTTTTTAAAATATAATTTAGCCAAACGGGTTTTAAATCGTTCGAAGTAGTAGGTATATTTATTTTTAATCTATATTTATAATAAAGGAGTAGTTTTTAATAATAATTTAGAAATTATATTATAGTTTATTAACGATAATAGAAATCGAAATACTTTATTTTTAATAAAAGAAAAAAGGAGGCGAACGCTAACGACTATTTTTATAACGAATTTATAAAGAGAAACGCTATCTGCACCGCTGCAAAACTCTCACTGCACCGCCGCCCCACCCTCGCCCCATCTCTCCCGCGCGCTAATGCACCCCAAAATTT